>VACF01002560.1:0-108173 GCA_006891605.1 Pleurozium schreberi | reverse complement strand
TGAAATGGGGCACCATGGTCAGACTAAATAGTTGAGCGCACTGCAGTATATTACTCCACACAATACAGTGACGTTCGGGAATGACGGAGGCGGGCGGTCCGTCCTCTCTAAACCATTCATCCGTGGCATGGGTTCAGTCCATGGCATTCATCCGTGGCATGGGTTCAGTCCATGGCATTCATCCATGGCATGGCCAGGCGAGCCAGTAGCCCTGCCAACATTGACCTAGGCTTTAGTAAGTAACTAAAACACTAACTACCCTGGTACAGTAAATTACTACCCTGGTACAGTAAATTACTACCCTGGTCAGGGCAAACTGTCTAAAAGTTTTTTAAAGGTTCCCAGGTCGGATATAAGTTATTCCCATCATATTCCAAATGCAAGGGAGGGAGCCACATGGTACATGTGAGGGCGTGAGGCTGGGAGGCCGGGGTCATTGGGAGCCAACCAAGTGAACCAACCCTGGCCTTTGAAAAAAAAAATAGACCGGCACTCTACACCACACTATTTGTATATCACATTCTCCAAAGCCAGATGGCGCCTTCACCTTGTTACTTGGCCGTCCGTCAATCACTCAGCAGCCCTTTGTTTTTTGGCACCGTGGTGCCAGATGGCACCATTTCAAATTCAAATCCAATTGTCTGCTTTTTTGTGAGACAAAAGCAATCTTCACTTGCCATAAAATTTTCCACTCAAACAAATGGATATGGATGAAAATCGACAAATTTGAATGAAAATGTGATTGAACGTGATTGAAAAGTATTTTTTGGTCCAGAAGATGGATGGATGTAAGGTAGGCAAACTCAATACCAACCATTGACCTAATACCACCCAAATGTAGGACTCTTGATGATTTTAGAATGATAATCTATGTCATAAGTACATGCCTTAACTTCATGACAAGTGAAGTTAAGGCATGTATCAGTGTCATATATTCTCACTCTAGAATGAATGACAACCCTACATTTGAGTGGTATTGGGTCAATGGTTGGTATTGGGTTCGCCTACCTTAGATATTTAAGAGCAGCCCCACAACAACATGGTTAAACAACATTGTAAACGTTGTGTGCCATTGATCTTCTTTGTTAGAAGAAGATCAATGATGCACAACACTTACAGTGTTGCTTGGCGTTGTTGCTGTGGGGCTGCTCTAATGCTTCAGTCACCAAATGCCACTTTCTCAAACACTATAAAAAAACTAAAAAACTGTCACTCACTAGGGCGTTTCCTGATATTTTTCTTGCATGTTTGGCATCCATGCACTTACAGTAGGTAGTAAGTTACTAGTAAGTTACTAACTACTGTAGGTGCATCATTGGCTTGCCTTGCCATGGGCAGCCTCGACGTGAACCAAGTTGTTGCAAGTGCATTGGTTCCTTTGCGAGGTTCAGTCCAAGCTGGGCAAATGGACCCATCCGGCAGAACTCAAGTTCCTTGACTTGGAAATGCATTACTGGACGCCAGTTTGGTGGTGTGGGATTACACATATGGCATCTGGGCCAAAGCCTCACTTGAGTGCCAACCCTAATTTAGACCCACTGGAAATTTTAGATGATGGGGGGCCTGAAAACTTGAAACGCTGCATTGGCGGCCCAAAGTGACCGGTGGATGACCTCGTAAAGGCTTTTGGATGTAAATGTGATTTTTTTGGTCCATTTCCCCCTCACAAGATCCTTCAAGTGCACACCTACTCTAGTAGAGGGACCTGTAACCGATCAAATAAGCACATGATCTAGGGTAGTGGTAGGCAAAGCAAATATTTTCAGAGGTGCATTGGCTAAAATGATGGAAATTGAAAAAAAATTGGTAATTTTATCTCTTACAATGAAATTTCTATGAATTTTGAAAGGCCAAAGTTGGGCTCGATCCATGATCAACATCTAGAGTCATCCAATTTTGATCATTCAAGAACTACTTTCCCGCTCATTGCTTCCTACTTTCTTGCTCACTTATGTGTCATGAACTTATTGGTCCAAACTCAGAAAAAATCAAAAACACGCATTCAAGGAGAAAATGGAAATTTGTTGTGGCCTTGGTCGGAAATACAACACCCTATTGATTGATAATGGGGCACCGGTTAGTAATGGGTTCCTCTACCATATTGGGAGGTAAAGTGTGATGCTTCACCGGCCTTAACCCCTAAAGGACCAAGGTCTTTATTCCGTGGAAAAACACTCAACACCGTCATTTCTATAGCAAAGTGTAAATAAATTTGGAAATGGTTTTGTTTTGCACATCTAACTGTAGGATCTTACACAGTTACACCTAACTAGTATGTGAATGTGTAGGAAAAAATTTCAGATTTTTTGACTGCACAAATTTGCAAGATATTTGTATTTAAAGTGAAAAAAAAACAAATTTTGCAGCGCATTGCGAGACTAGATCATTTGCCTCAGAACCTTCTTAACTTTAATTTTTGGACTACAAAGTTTTGAGCTTTGAATGTTCATGGTGGAGAATCGAGTTGAGAATCTAGGGGAAAAAAACCTTTAAGAAAATACTTAATTTTTATTCTTTAAAATTTTATTAAATAGGAGTAGTTACTTGATAGAAGGAAAATCTAAATTATCAATATCTCTAAGGTGGAATTAAAATGCACTAATCCCAATGGTGAGATTGTTCTAGCAAACAAACTGAACCATGTGGAACTATTTTTATCTTGAAAATGTAAAAATTGCATTCAGAAATGAATCCTACAAGTTGTTTTTTCAAGAAGATGCTCTACTTGCCTGAAAAACAAGATTGTCCATAACTTTCTTATAACAATTCCAAATGGAATGAACCAAAAGCTTTCCATGTGGGAAAAATGTAATCTATGAGAAAAAAAATTTTGAAAGAAAAAAATTCAAATTTTTGAATGTTTTTTTTGCTGACCCCCCTCCTCCCCCCTTCTTCCCCTCTTTTGAGTTGTTTTGGGCATAATTTTTGTTTTCAAGACCCAATTGAAAAAAAGAATTATATCATGATGAAGCTGATTAGTTTTTTTATCTTTAAAAACAATTTCAAAAAATCTGGACAAAAATTGAGATTGTAGGTACCTACACAAAATTCCTGTTATCTCCCGAAGGAACAAGTGGTCCTTTAGGGGTTAAAGGACGGACTGGTGACCGTGGAAATCATCCATTTTGATACCGTGGGAATTAGTGGTTTAAAAAAAAGTCCCAAAACACTTATAGGAAGTCAAACTATTCTAGAAGATCTCCCCTTTCTACACAGAATTTTGAGGACAAATAGTTGCACTTTTGTCCTACACAGAACGATTATTTGTCATCTGTCGGACACTAAACGTTTGCCTTGACATTTAAGGGTTAAATGTTTTTTTGGATCAGTTTGCTATAGTAACAATGAAATTGTGATAAATTATATGCGGGAATGGATGGTAGGCTGAAAAGTATTTTTGGCCCAATACTAACAACATTCTTTGTCATGGCAAGATATTTATGGGAATTTAAATTTTGAAAATCCTTTGGAAGCAATCCTTTGTAAAAAATCCCTTGTGGAAAATCTCAATTTCAGATACTTCAGTATCCCCCAAAAGTGTCAAAAACAATGTATTTTTCCAATGTAGCAATATCATTCTTGAATGTAACATTAGTGAACATTTCAAGATGGGGATGTATTCAGAGCCTTATGTAATTTCAACTTCAAAATTTATAACCAAGGATGGACTTCCATTTACATAGAATATAAAAATATTATGTAAAAGTTTAAAAACAACAACCATAAGTCTACTGAGAAGTGTGCAATGGTTACAAGGAGAAAATTAAAATTGTTAGTTGACAAAAATTTCAGGAGAAGCTAGCATAGAGTGGGGGAGGCAAGTTTCTAACATTTGGAAAACTTTTTTTGACCTCCAGAGTCCTTGGTGACGAAGTGGATGTAGATTTTGAGTTTCAAGGCAAAATAAATTACAGTATGAGAAGAATCTAGACATGAGATCTTCATTTTTGACAAGTTTTTATTCTCAATGTAAACTCATTTAGAACCTTATACAATATTCATCAAGTATCAAGTGACCACACTAGTCGCATAATTGAAGACAGACAAAAGTTGTTCGGTTCAATTTACTTGGATGTACTTCATTCATTCATGTGTCTCCCACAATAATGGCCATGGCAAACTGACCCCTTATTGCCCCGTTTTTTACTCTTGGAGAAAACACTGAATTTTTTGATTTGCCACATATGATAAAATTTGCAACTAGAGGCCCCAATTCTATAGGAGGATGTGAAGACATACAAAATTAACACTAGACAGAATAGGAGGTAGCTCTTACATTTACCTTCTAATGGGACAATATGGAGGTCAGTTTGCCCTGGCCCACAATTAGCTCTTGAAAACAATCACCATCTACTTTGTGGATCCACTTGACTTTCTTATAAGAATTAACATTGGAGTATAACTTTTTGGATGCTTTAAGTTTGACTGCTAAGCAAAGCTACTCTTTAAATGTAGTTCCTCTCTATTCACATAGAAGTGAAAGCTGGTGAAAGCTTTGTAAAACTTGGCAAAGGCAATTCCAACTTTGGAAAACTTAGAAATGTTTTCTTGAGTTTGAAACAAAACAAAATTTGTTTTTAATTTCCACTGGAACTCCCAAATCATGAAACAACTTGGGGTAGACTTATCTTCCATTTTTTTCTTTCAAGAGAAGTTTGCTGAAAAATATTTCAACGAGTCGGTCTACAGTAAGARTGTTTCAGTTGGGCCTTTGTGAAGCCGAAAAGAAAAAGAATTGGGCTGAAGAATGCCAACTGAAGGCCAACRCAGAAAGGCCAACGCAGAAACCTTATCCRAGAGCCAAASCACTTGTAAGCTTAGCAAGCGACGGTTGGCTAGCATCCGCCATCGCCAGATTTCCTCTTCTCGTACCCGAAGCCCCCGTACTCTCGCACTCTCGCACTCGCATTCGCTGCTGCAAATCACCATCGCCAATTCGCCATAGCTGCACGCACGTCTCTCCTGTCGCATCCATCAGCTCATCGAATCCCAGCTGCAAGCGCTTCCACTTCACCGTCGCAGCAGCTTGCCATGGCGTGCGTTGCCGCTTTGACGAGCTCCTCCGTAACGGCGCTTGCCGCGACCGCCTCGTCCTCGTCCACGCGCTCTTCGGCCGCGGCGTCGGCGTCGTTGGCGCTCCGTCGCAGTCTCCTGCATGGCAACCAAGTGGTGCTCAGCTCGCGAAGAGCAGGTGCGTGGCAATGCCAACTTAGCGACTTGACTGGACACCAATTCATCGAGAATTTGAACTTTCGATGTGGGATTGGGTCCAATGCCGTGGCCGGTCTCCTTGTATTCGAAAGTATCGCAGTGGGGTGGGAGTTGCATGTGGGTAACCATTGCTTGCAAGAGCGGAATTCGATGGCTGTGGATGACTGCTACTGCGTCCGATGTTGGAATCGATCTTAGCYGTGTCATGTATCGATTGCGTTTCTGTCTGTGATGATGCCGGTGCTTAGTGTATGTAGTGTCATTCTTATTTGGGGATGGAAGGTGTGGATCACAAAGAGGAATGTGAACAGTGTTTGGTTTGGCGTGGGATTTGCTTCCGGTGGACGATTGGCATTCAATTTTCTGAGGTTGAATTGGTTTACTATTCACGAATTAGGGCTGGCGAGTGTGGTGAATGGAATGTCGCTATGCTGAGCATTTGTGTGTCAACATGCAGAGAGCATGAGGCTGAACCCTGCACCCATCCGTGCTGTGTCTGATGACCCCACCACGGACAGCGCTGCCCAAGTCCAACAATTCGTCGACGATCTCAAGGCCAAGGTCATTTCCCTGACTACCTCTACTCTTCCTTTTATTTGTGGAATTCAGTGGACGACCTTTTCTGTCTGTGCTTGTTTAATTTGGCTTCCTTCTGTACCTCTACTTTTGCTTTTTTGAACGACTTTAGTCCCATCTAGGGTCTGTGCACTGGAAGGTCTTTCCACTGCCATTGGTTACCGAACTAGGTCAAACTCAGTGCACTTCTTTTCTCAGCGAGTGCATCTTATTTTTGTCAGAACCAAAGCTTTAATTATAAACTGACATTCGTTTTAGGATGTTGGCCCTTTTTTCCTTCACAAAGCTATTTCATATAAGCGTATTTGTAAGTTTGTATGGAGTCGTACGTTGTTTTTTCTTCAGAAACGCTTCTCGTGTTTGCACGAACCATATACGAACTGACATTAGTTTCTAAATGTCGGCACCTATTTCTTCAAGATGTGTCCGATGTTCATATAATCCAAAGCCTATTCTCCATCTGATCTCGATTTGTAATTAATTTTTCGGATTTGCACATACGGCTGGTTGCTACAAGTAAGTAACCAGAACTGACATTGTATTTGTGTTGTTGGCCATGGCAGTGGGAGGCAACTGAGAACAAGACCACAGTGGGCGTGTACGCGGGAGGTGCACTGGTAGCCCTGTGGCTGTCCTCCACCATAGTGGGAGCCATCAACGCCGTGCCGTTGCTGCCGAAGCTCATGGAGCTCGTGGGACTGAGCTACACGGGATGGTTCGTGTACCGCTACCTGCTCTTCAAGAGCAGCCGCAAGGAGCTCGTGGAAGACATTGAGGTGCTCAAGGGAAAGATCACAGGCGCTGTGGAGTCGGAGAAAGTAGACAGTGCCAACATTTCAAATAGGGTGGAGTCGACGGTGAATGAAGTGCAGTCTAAGATCAATTAATGTGCAGCAGCTCCGCTTGTGAAGTTTAAATAATTTAATAACAATCCATTGACTCAAATACATTTGACCATCTACTCACAAAAATTATTTTGATTGTAGAATGAAGTAACTTCATCAACATTTAGTGAGAATGTAGAGGAGAAAGTTTTAGTTTTGACAATGAAATTCGTTGTCCATAATGAATCCTTAAAAAGTATGAGACAATTTGGAGCTGAGAGCTTGATTGTTCATTATCAAAATGTTGGAATTGTGTTCAAAGGAAAACTTTAGACCTCATTTGAGCATAGTTGAATAACTTTTTCCAAAATAATATGAACTATAAAAAATTGGGAAATCATGGTTAATTTTATCTAAACAAAACCGTTTGTGTTTTGAGTCTCCAAACAAAAATTATGGACAATTTGGAGAGGATGTTTGAAAATGTCAAAAGAAAATGTCCCTTCCAACCTTTGATTTTTGTTTTGAAATCTCAAACATGTTTTGGGAGATGAAAATTAATTTGATTTATCACATTAATCTAGTACAAAGTTATTCGAAAACATTATTCTATTGTGCCTTAATGAGGTCTAAAATTATAGTTTGAACACAATTTTTTGGTGTGGACTTGACTATGAGTGGTTGAGCTCCTACAAATCCTAATTTACATATTTTACATGGATTGTTTTTCCTCCTACCACCCCCTTGTATAAAGAGCTTCTTTTATCTTTATAAAGCACGCACACTAAATGGCTTTTATAGCTATGTGAGACAATTGCCATTTATTTTTCATTTCCTCAAATTTAATGTCGAATAACTTTAATCATTAAAACCAAAAATCATTGTTGTTATTAATAAACATGATTATCATCTCTCAACTAAAATGTTAATTTTATTCTAATATTAATTTATCGATTTATTCTTTTACACTAAGCCCAAACTTTGGATGTTTATGCATTTTATTTGTGCAATCTTAAATTAGACGTGATATAGAACTCACAAGAAAATAAAATACAACAAAATCACAAATAGATTGAAATATTATTGTATTTGATCATAAGGAAGATCAATATATATTTGAAATTGATTTGAATCCTTTCAATCTTCAAAAACATTTACTCTACAATTTTTTAAATGAACTCGCAATGAGAATTTTCCTTGGAATTTCCCCCCGATCCAATGAATTTGAGGCTGACCTCCAAGAGCTTGGTAGACTAGAAAATTAAGATTTGCAAAGGCCCCTTTGCGTGGAAAATAATAATCATGGTTTGTCAAAATTGGATTTGATGTTGTACAAAAAATAAACTTGAAAGAATGTCTGCCCCAAAAATACTAAGAATACTAATAGGACATGATTTGATCTTACTTCAAAGTTATACCAACACCAAAATGTTGTGCCTTGGGAAAAAAATTGAATGGAATAGATTTGCAAAAAGAAGAACTAACATTTACATTGCCCTAGCAAGGTACATTTGTAGTGTTTTAATTGCATGTTTCCATTCATTTGAAATAATATGGTGTCTTTGATTTCAAATATGACTTCAAAATTTCCAAGTTTTTATCATTTGTGTTATAAAAGTTGTACTGTTTTCCCCAAAGTGAAAATCTTATAAAGCTACAATGAGGGGTCACTTTTCTTTTCTGAAACTTGGGTGTGGATCCTCATGACCAAAAGCCACAGGGGTTCACAGGGGTTTTAGGGTTTAGGGTTTGTGCTTCAAGCAGAGAGTTCCTTGCCCATTTCTTTTCCCGCGTCGAAGTTATGATTGTAGCTGTGTCTCTAACCTAGAATTTCTCTTTCCATGAAGGATTTGGAATCGACTGGAGCTTTGTAGGCGGCCTGAAAGAGCGCGTGCTCAAGAGAGAGAAAGATGAACAACCAGAAGATTTTGCAGTTGGCCAAGGGCTTCCGAGGGCGCAGCAAGAACTGCATTCGCGCCGCGAGGGAGCGCGTCGAGAAGGCCYTGCAGTATGCGTACAGGGATAGACGCACCAAGAAGCGCGACATGCGTGGGTTGTGGATTCAGCGCATCAATGCCGGCACTCGCCAGCACGGGGTAAGTGAGACACCACCAAAACAGAGAGCCAGCGCTAGTGTTCTGTGGGGTCAGTCTTCCTCGTTCTGGCATTCAGAACGGGTGCGRTTGTGATKTTTCTTTCTCTGYTGGATCCGTTYTGCAACTCAGAGTTTGATTACCCGAAWTGCGAAATTTGGTTGGGTAAACCCTGAARGCGCACTTTAAGTGATGAGCATAGTTGTAATTTTTGTACTTGTTATTATTGATACAATGGCCAATTCTTTTTACGYTCTTGTTAGGATTTTGAAGAGGATTCAAAGTACCAAAGAATTCGTTATTCTGGATATCGTATGCAAAAGTTATAATAGTTCAACGTTGATGGCCTAGAATGATTACAGCTGTAAACTCTGAAATGGATCATTTTTGCACTCAGAATTAGGGTTTGATTATTCCTTCGCACTGGAAATGTTAGATTGGGTCTGGTATAAGAGAATAGAACCTACGAGCGACACTTAAACCGCTGAACATAGTTATCGTCAGTAGTAGTAGAATGGTCAATTTTATGCGTATTCTTAGCAAATTTTGTAGGATTCCAATGGCTGTAATTGGATATATTATGCAAAAATTATAGTGTTTCAATGCTTTATTGGTAGCTGACCTGAACCGGACTGTTTTACGTTCTCAAAATGAGTATGCGCACAATTTTTGGATGTGGACTTAAGGAATGTGTGTCAATTRCCTTCACTCAATGACATTGCTGTGGGGCAGGTAAACTACGGGGAGTTCATGAACGGGCTTTCCAAGGAGAATATTGGCCTCAACCGAAAGGTGTTGTCAGAGATTGCTATGCATGAGCCTTACAGCTTCAAGTCTCTGGTTGATATTTCTCGCATTGCTTTCACACAAGTGAAAACCAAGCAACAGTAGTAGTTCATTTCTATTAGCTTTTTCATTCCAGGAAATATTTACATAGTCCTCCCCTCCAATGTAGTTTAGAAGGCTCCCTGTTGCATTGTAACCTTTTCAGGAAGATGACGAGTTGTCTAGTTCAGAAAAAGCATGTGTCCGCTTGAATTTTTACACAAGTGCTGCATAGAATTTGATTCAATGGGTTATGGTCCCTTCTGTCGTCTGCACGACTGAATCATGGAGCTGGATTTTCAAGTTTGCAATGAAGTGGTGGCATCAAGGATACATCATGGTGGTCCAACAAGAGCCGTTTGATAAGCTACAAGATGGGCCTTGTGGCATTCTCTTTTGGAAGCTTGGGTGCGTGGTGGTTTGATGTTTTCAGAATTCCTGAATCTCAATAGATGCAGTGGGTTTATAGGGTTTATGACCTATGCTTGTAAATGAAAATTTGATGAACTGGTTATTCACATTAGAAGTGAGGAGTTGAGATACTTAACCCCTGAACATCACAGCGGACATTTTCCGGATGCTGAGGAGCCAACTTTTCTGAAATTCAGGGTTCATCAAATGCTATAATCTGAAAATCCCAATGGTGGATTCTTTCAAAACTTGCACAGTAACAAGCACACTACAAGACCCATGAAGTGCCGTGATCCTTCACCAAAACGCGCCCCTATTATGTGGTTTGAATAAACACCCTCTTTCCGTTGGTCATATGGAGTAATACCTAAGTGGATTCCTAGCTCATTTGAGGTTGTAGGACGAATATATAATCATACAAAACCCTTAAAATAGACCATATGACCCCAAAAAATGAAAAAACAGGAAATCAAGCCTTTCATGAACTATGCCCGGACCCAACTGCAACTCGAAACCTCTATTATGCAATGGGGTYTGTAACGTCTAGGAGAAGCCATTTTTGCAAGGTGCAGGAAAAGTACATGCGATAGCTCAAGAAATCACCTTACTGGCACTCCTTTGGCAGGCTCTAATCTCAACATCTGAAATCGTGATTCAGAAGCCATATCCATCTCCACCTTTCTTAATTGAGCTTCATAGGTTTGCACTTCATCTCTCCTACCAAGACCAGAGCACATGTGCAGCAGATGCCTCAAGCACTCTATGTTCTCTGGGTGTTTTGAAAGGATTAATTTGTACTTCGCTAAAGCCTCAGTGTAACCTCCTGTACGCCGAAGGCATGAAGCAACCATTAACTGCCACTTAACCTGTCCACATTGAAAAATAGCTCTATAAATAAAATGCATTATCCATGTGGGAACACTTCTCAAGAGGTCAACCCTGCTGCACGAATATCATGAGAGGAAATCCCAGTCATTTGACCACCGCGACTCTTAGTTCAATATGTTCATGATTGCACAACCCCTAGAGAATTTTAGATTTGCAAGATGACAAATGTACTGTGTGACAAAATTCTCAGTGGCAGACTCTGAATTCTCAATGGGAGRCTGAAAAATGTAAGATATTTTGATACCATCTTTGCTCAACTACTTAGGAGGTGAATGGAACTCAGGGAACAAATCGTTCAAAGTTTCGTTCAAATGAAAGCCAACCTTACTGTTTCACGTTTCGAGAAAGCTGCAAACAATAACTTTCATCTTTTTGCGACCATTACATACTGATCTTATAAGGCTAAGAGTGACTGGATTCACGAACCTCATTTGGCTGGATCTTTGATGCAAGATCAAAGAAGGGCATTGCCTTCTCATAAACTTCATTCTTCACAAAGTAAGCACCCAACCATGATGTGATATCCATGTTGGCCGGATACACGCGATGAGACTCACTGTAGTAGTGCAGTGCCTTGGGTTCATCATCGCACTTCGCATGAAGGCTACCAAGCATTGCCAAAACTCCTGCGTCGTGCAATGTGCGAGTGTTAACAACTTCCAGCCATTTTATAGCTTGCCGAGTATTTCCCATCAACTCGTTGACTTGTCCAACCTGGTAGGCACAATTGCGAGTTCTTTATTATACTACAGGTGAGGATCTTAGTTTCTCACCCTTGCATTCACTACTTAGGAGCGGCATTGCAGAAAGGGACAAATATTTAACCTGAAACAGAACTTCAATGTTGTTTGGAAGGAAATTGGTGAGTTTCTTGAAGGTGGATAAGGCATCTTCAAGTGCACCGAGCCTCTTGTGACAAAGTCCAAGATTGTAGACTGCCTCAACACAACCAATTTCTACGTCTGCTGCTTCGCGATAGACAGCCTTTGCTTCTTCCACGCGTCCCTGCACATAAATCATGCGAGTATCAGCAAGATATCTAGCAGCCTTAAGGCATTGTCAGCATGTGGAAAAGAGCTAGTTTGATAGCGATTCAAAAAAAATAAAAATAAAACATTATATGCGAGCATACCCGGTTGTATAAGCAGTTGCCTTTGTTGACAAGCGCCTGAGCATTGTACCGATTGGCTCTCACAGCAACCTCTGCATGTTTCTCAGCATTGGAAACCTCTCCCTCTAAGAAATACAGAAAAGATAAGTTGGTCGCTGCACGAGCCTTGAGGTCATTCTCTTTATGCTCAAATTCCTTCAGAAGTACTAGAGCCTGATCCGTAAATCGCATGTGGATTAGTTTACCAACTCTACGACCCCTTACACCAACTCTATCCTGTGCTTATATGAAACCCAAGATTCAAGTAGTTCTATAGGAGATATACACACCTGGGCAAAGTCTCGTCGATGTAGATGTTGGATAGCTTTGTCCATTTCCATCTCATTTGCCAGTGCAGCATACTGTTGATCTTTCAATCCCTCTACAACCCAGTCATATCCTTCCACAAAATTGTGGAACAGCACGGGTGCGATGAGCCTCGCTGCAGTAAGGATGTATTTCAAAGCTTGATTCTGCTTCTCCCTTAACGCTTCCCGTAGCTCGTCATTCTGGACATGACATACTAGAGACCTCAATTAGAAGAAGGAATAAATCAAAAACAAAACTGACAAATTTTTCTGGTACCTTTTAGTGTCGGATGTAGATCTAGTTCATGAAATGGAGATATTAAGGTGCACAGGTTTTCTCTTAGACATAATGCAAAAAGTCAGAAGATATTTTATAACCAATCTTTTCATGATCTTGCTCACAGTTAGCTCATGGTAATAACTGTTCTAGACATCGATCGATAGAGAGATGAAAAATGCRCACCCGTAAAATGGAGTTCTCCTCATCATTTTCGTCATCCGAGTCGGAGTCATAGTACTTCACAAGTAACATTTTTGTGAAGCAGTTCTTCATCTGCTCTCTATTCCCAAGCACGAAGTAGCAGACTGTGAGGTTGTAGGCTGTTTGATGATCAATCTTGTTCTCCATGACCGATTCAAAAGCTTGTATTGCATCCTGCACATGTAAAATTTGAAAGGCGTTATTCACCTTGAACATCTACATCTTCTGCTGTGGAGTAAGCGAACAAACCACTCTAGCTAGGCAGTGATTTGCCCTGAAAATAAATAAAAAAACTACAAAACCCAGATAGTTGCGTTTTTCCTTAGAGCAGTCTCAAGAATGCAGACAAGAAAAGGCTAGGAAAAGAACCAGACAAAGAAAACCTGATATTGACCTAAGCGCATGAACGCATTGCCAATGTTCCGGAGGATGCGGTAGCGGGTCTCTTTGTAGGCACTGGGAGTCTCATCAAGGGCCATACGATACATCTTGACAGCCAAAGGGAACCTCTCCTGCTTGTAGTAGATATTCCCCATATTTACCTTCAGCCTACCGCAATGAGTGAACTGCAAAGAGAGATTCTCAATTTCATAATAATATCTCTACTTTACGATAAACGAGTGTGGACCCAATCAAGCTGGAAAGACCTCGAAGCTCTTCCTTTAAACAACCCGAGGCTGCTCATCGTTCACTTAAAGCAAACCCACGGCATCTCGTACACATGTGCTCAATGTGATTATTGACAATCAGAACTCATATCAGATGCAAAGCGACCCAGAATTATGCAGAAATTTGCAGAAATTTAAGATGCATACTATTCCTCACAGCTAATAACCCACAGCTTAATTTGAGGGATTTCAAACCTGAGTATTTTTCAAGAATTGAGTGTAAGTATTCAAAGCTTCAGATTGTAGGCCGCAACATTGATACTGATATCCCAAATTGAAACAAACTGCAAAAGTGAGCTCCACATTCACTTGATCGGCCTGCACCAACCAAAATGTGAGTCCAGTGATGATTTTAGAGAAACAAGTATATAAGAAATTCCGACTAACATCTATCGGAAAGATGAGATGGAAGCAACAAAGGGCTATCTGTCATGCAATTAATGGGCGAAGGCAAGTCAAGAAAGTCAGAAAACTTACCAGCCCTGCTTGCTCCCTAGTTCTGCAAAGGTGCCTTTCCTTCTTGCCTGCTTCCTTGGCTTTTTGAAGGGCTGCTTGGAAGTCCCCCTGCTTCCACAAGCGATCTATACCTCTCGTTACACAGACGACTCGGCAGCTCACGAATCATTTGGACATCATAAGATTGCTCAGGAAATTGATTGCTCAGTACCATAGATAGACATTGACCACTAGATGGCGTAGAGGAGATATATGATCCATTTATCATATTCAACCATTCCATTCGTCCAATACGCCTCTTCTTACAAGGCAAATCGGGTATTGTTGGACTTAGAATTGAGAAGGCTTTCTACGACTACTAATTTATAACACTAATGCACGTTCTCTTTAATTCTAAGAGATTCAAAAGTACAAGAATGTCAAAATTTTCTCATTACTTTGTAAGGAAAGTCTAAAGACTTTGAACGCATTACATAACTAATTCTGTAGAGTCATCATGGAAAGTTTATTGTCACTATTATAGCCCATCATAAGAAAATCCATCAACTGAAATGAAAACCATATGGTTGGTAAATTATCAAAAACTTGGAATGAATTTTCAAGTAATTTGCCAACCTCTGAAAGTGAGTAGCAGCGCTTTCTTTTGGAGCAATAAGCCAATCCTTCTTCTTATTTCATTGGGGAGTACATGAAAATTTCAAGTTAGTACCTACTGAAATTGAGGAAATTTTGTTAAAAGATTGAAAGACGTCATTGGAGAATTGATACATTTTCTGAAACTATGCCCTAATTTCAATGTCCTCATGTAGAACATTGTACATTAAGCACCTACTTATTCTCTGAATTTTGGAAGGGTATATATTTGAAATCAAGGTGGGTTTTGAATTATCCTACCTTAATAAGAAGAGTGCAAGTTTGGAATTGTGGACATATGGATCCATAGAAAGTTGAATCATACTTTTTTTTGACAAAAGGTCAATTTATTACACATTATGAAGTGTTTTTTTGTAAGTGCTACTAATTCACTTTCCAAACCAACTCAAAGTGATGGTCATTTTACCAACCTCATATGGCAACAATAGTTTTTTTAAATCTTCACAATAATTATTGTTCTTAACATAGCATATGGTTGGATGAGATAGTTGCTACATTATTCCCACCACCCAAATTTGCCATGCTTTAATTCCAAACTTAGACTCACTAGCAATTTGATTTTGTCTATCATTTCTTGGATCCTCAACATAAGTATTATTTCAAGGATGAAAATAAAAAAAATTGTTGTTGAATTTGTATTTATAGATTCTTGACGTAATTTTTTAATATAATATAATATCAAATTCCTCAAATAACGGAAGATATGTGTTTTTTCTTTAAAAGTTTCAAAGTTGAAACTTGTCTTTGGAGAAGGATTGGAAGAAGCTTGTATTTATTGGATTACTTTGGACATTATGATCTTAAAGGTATTAAAAGAATATATTCCAAAATTGTTAAAGAAATAGACATACTAGTTAGGTTCAAGATCGAGTGGCTAGAAGTTGCAAAAGCATGAAAGCAAGAATAATCATGTTCAAAAATAATCACTAAACTATCATCCTGAGTTGTACTTTATAATAGATCTTTCATATTTGAAAATTTGGATCACCTATGGTCTTTGAAGGGGATTAGAAAAAAAGTATCATTGTGCATGAAAATTCAACTTTGATACAAAGAAATTTACCATATTTGAAGGGCAGCGTCAACAAAAAAATAATTATTTTGAAGAAAGTCGCAAAAAAATATGAAGAAGAGAAATTGTCAAACTCTACAAGAATGAAATGACCAAGTTGTTGAGAAAAAAACATCTAGTGCTAAAGAATATTAAGACCTACATCAATAATTAGGGACTGGAGCGGTACATACAATGTCAATTCATGTTTTTATTTTTGTTGTTTTGCCCTTTCTAGCACAAGTGCCTCAACCCTCCGGAAACACTTGGAACTCTAAACCACCTAATGCTTTCCATTCATTGCTCTTTTTGCTCCTTCAGTGGCTTGGGATGGTATAGTTACGTACATTGTCAGAGGATTTACTAACTCACTTGGAAGGCATTGGAAGGAGCCAAAAAATGTTATGCCAGAGCAAAGAAATGTCGTGGCCTTGAAGGTAATGTGGGAGGTGCTATTAGAATTGGGGCAAGTTTTTTTGAACCTACACAAGATTTTCCACTGCCAAGCATTTATAAAGGGTGGATTGAAGATATATGCTCTTTAGCAAGATAGTCCAAAAGTGACAAAATAATGTTCCAAGTCCTATAAATCATGGATATTTAGTATTTCCAATACCAATCTTTCATTTGACAATCGGCCATCAAAAATAAATTTGATGGCAAATCAATATAATTACTTTATTGAGATTTTGTGATAACAAAGGGTAAAGAAGTTGTTTTTATAATGAAACTCATTGTCTATTATAAATCCTCAAAAGACATGGGATAATTTGAAGATAAGGATTTGACCATTCATTGTCAAAATGTATGAATTGGGTTCAAAAGTAAAATTTCAAACTTCATTTCAGTATAATAGAATATATGTTTTCAAAAAAAAAAAAACTATCAAAATTGGAAAACCAAAATAAATTTTATCTCTAAAAAATTGTTTGAGATTTTGGATCTCTAAAAAAATTGTCATTTTTTGACTAAATTCAGAGAGGATGTTTGAAAATGACAAAAGAATTGTCATTTCCGCAATCCACTACAAGAAAATAGTGTCCAAATTGACATGTTTGAATTGACTGACTGTGTCCGAATTGACAGAAAAAAAAGTCCGAATTGACAGTGTTCGATCTCTTATAGTGCGATCTCCAAACTTTGTTTATATTTTTTGATTGGAGGCTTAAAA
This sequence comes from Pleurozium schreberi, assembly GCA_006891605.1. NCBI lineage: Eukaryota > Viridiplantae > Streptophyta > Bryopsida > Hypnales > Hylocomiaceae > Pleurozium > Pleurozium schreberi. The sequence goes on along the minus strand of VACF01002560.1, from coordinate 91,406 downwards.
TCTCTAACAAATTTTTAGAGATGAAAGTTAGCTTAACTTTTCAAATTCACTTTAGTTCAAATTTTTCTTTTATAAAATTATTCTATGCTATTTAAAATGATGTCTTGAATTTTTACTTTGAACACAATTCCCACTATGAACTATGAACATGTAAGTTCTACTAATCCTAATCAGTGGTTTTTTTTCATTTCCATGAAGTGGCGAAGTGGCGATATTAAATGTTACGGTGGTGCTCCAAGTTTCAACATTCATCCACGTACTGGATAGAAAATGTGATACTACGTATCTATAATTCTATTTTCATTCACAATGTGGYGATTTCATCCAAGATTTTTCTTGAACTTGAAGTTTTTTGGCGATTTCATCCAAAATTTTACTAAAAATTTCCTATAGGCTTGGTGCTAGGTCAAAAAATTTGGTGCAATTCTGCACCAAATCGCCAGAAAAAAAAACACTAATCCTAATTTACATATACTATGGAAATTATTGTACTTCCTACCACCCACTTGTATAAAGAGCTTGTCTTCTTTGTGTCGCTATGCTCACCAATAGAGTGACTTTTGAATCCATGTGAGATAGTTGTAGAACAAATTAATGTACTTTGAATTTCATGATAGGTTTATTAAAATTATATTTTAAAGTGCCAAAGTGTGACTTTTTAAACTTCAATGAGATATAATTTGGTATCAATGTACTGACCGTGCCCTACAACTACAGTACTAACATACAGTAAAGTCGAACCACCCATAACCAATCACTTAAGCAATTCTAGACATGATTTGGTGTAGTGCAACACAAAGCAAATATTTTCAAAGGTACAATGATAGAAATAATGGGGATTGCAAAAACTTTGGTTGTTTTATCACTTAAATTGAAACTATTAATGAATTTTCAAAGTCAAAAGGTCCACCATACCCATTGCCAATCACTAGAATCTTCCAATTTCAATCACTCAAAAAACTACTTTTCCACTCATTACTTCTTACTTTCTTGCACACAAAGTTGGGACATGTGTTATGAACTTTTAGTCCCAACTTTGAAAAGGTTCATGAGTCCCAACTACACCAATAACTAATTCAAAAATAGTGCATTCTTGTACATGTACAGTAAATATTTATATAGTGTGGAGTGTCGAGAAATTAGTGAGGGGCAACCTAATTTCACTATTCACTGTAGGTAAACTTGCTAGCCTACTAACTTAGCCTACAATAGGGTTTAGGTGACCTCTAAGGACCCCCCCTCCCATGACCAAGGTAGTCACCCAAATTCTTGGATTCTTGGATCGATAGGTACATTTTCTTTTCTTGTAGGGAAGGCAACCCATTTTTGATCAAATAAACAATTATGCATATTTGGACCGCAAGTTTTTTGAATGTGGAATTTTTCCCATATACAGCAATAGAGTTTGAAAGGATTGCATGTTTTTCCAAAATTTTACTACACAAAATGAAATCAATAGTAATTTTTTAGTAGAAGATTATCTTCAACCTATAATGGTGATATAGACCTTTTTATTTCTGACCATAAGCTAATTGCAAAATCAACCAAGGGATGAATGCAACATTGAGAGCCTTGCAACCAATGATAATTAGCCACAACTACTCTAGGGACTACACCATAACTTCATGGAAAGATAACAGTCTATTGATTGGAAATGGGGGGGATCGGAAATGGGTTGCCTCCCGTGGTTAACAAAAAGTCATTCATCGGATCATAGTGGTATGTAGCATCTTCATAGGATTAAGGTAGGAGGTTCAAAAAAAGTCCAACTAAGAGCTAAAACTTGAAATTGAAAAGCCGAAACTTTTTAGAATACTTTTCAGTAAATTTTTCTCGAAAGACAAATGGAATTGGCATCTAATTCAAGTCGTTTCATGTTTTTTTGGAGATTTGTGGAATTAGTTATGAATTTTTGAAGTTGAAATGGCATAGGGCTCCGAAATTGCTTACCTTTTTAAATGTACAATATTTGTACATTGTTGGTATACAATTTGGGGGAGGCAAAACTTCTTGAAATACTTTTCAATATGTTTTCCTTCAAAGACAAACGGAATTGGCATCTAATCCAAGTCATTTTGTATTTTTTTGAGCTTTGAGGAATTATTGTTATGATTTTTCAAAGTTGAATGGCATAGGTCTCTAAAATCCCTCACCTCCTCAAATGTACACTATTTATACATTGTTGGTATGACAAGAAAGCAACATGTACAAATAATGGAGGGTGATTGCAAGAAACACTTAAAGCCATTTGTCACACCTTAGTTTTTTATTTTGCTTTTGGCCATAACTTTTGTGTTTTAGCTCCAAATGAATCAAAATTTTCACAAAAGCTACTCATAACAATTTTATATCTGTCCTAATTTTTGAGGATTTTTGCATTTTACGTCACGAAGGTGACGACGCAGGGTCCACACTCTGCAGGTGGCAAAGTAGTGACGATGAAATGTGGAGGCGAACCTGAAATTGTCGAKAACTGCCTGTCTGCCTCCGTCCCATTCACCAAGAAGGTCAGTTAACACCCCCAAATGGATGAGGTGGCCAAAAGGGTTCTAAAAGTGTCTTCGAGAAGCGCCTGTTTCTACTGGGGTCTTGGAACTGGAGGTGTTTTGGAAGGAGCCGGGACAGTCCTGCCCGGCCTGGATGCTCTTGTGGTTTTCTCTTGTGGGTGTGGGTGAATAGGTGTAGGTGAACTTGCTAGCCTACTACCTTAGACTACAATAGGGTTTAGGTGAACTTCTACACTAAATAGTGAAATTAGGTTGCCTTAACAATTAGGTTGCCTTAACAATTAGGTTGCCTTAACAATTAGGTTGCCTTACCCCAAGAAAGTCACTCTATGAGCCATCTAAGGCAATAAATATTTCTACAAATACTTCCACTTATACACATGGAAATTCATAAGTTTCAACTACACCAATAACTAATTCAAAAGTTGTGTATTCTTGTACAGTAACAATAAATATTTATGTAGTGTGGAATGTCAAGAAATTAGTGAGGGGCAATCCAATTTCACTATTTAGTGTAGTCTTTTAACCCTTAAAACCCTTGAACCCTCTAAGCACACGGCCCCCCATAACCTAGGTAGTCACCAAAATTCTCTGATTCTTGGATCAATAGGTACATTCTCATTTCCTATAGAGGAGGCAACCTATTTCTAATCAAATAAGAAATTATAATGCATATTTGGAGCGCAAGTTTTTTGAATGTGGAATTTTTCTTATGTACAACAATAGAGTTTGGAAGGATTTCATATTTTTCCAAAATTTTATTACATAAAACAAAATTACTAGTGATTTTTTAGTGGAAGATTCTCTTCAACCTATAATGGTGATATAGTCCTTTTTATTTCTAACCATAGGCTAATTGCAAAATCAACCAAGGGATGATTGCAATATTGAGAGCCTTGTAACCAATGATAATTAGCCACAACTACTCTAGGGACTGCGCCATAACTTCATGGAAAGACAACACTCTATTGATTGGAAATGGAGGGGGTGATCGGAAATAGGTTGCCTCCCCTAGTTAACAATGAAGTCATCCATCGGACCATAGTGGTATGTAGCATCTTTACAAGGTTAAGGTAAGAGATTCAAAAAGAGCCCAACTAAGAGCTGAGACTTTTTTAAATAATTTTCAATAATTTTTTCTTAAAAGACAAGTGGAATTGGCATCTAATTCAAGCCGTTTCATGTTTTTTGGAGATTTGTGGAATTAGTTATGAATTTTTGAAGTTGAAATGGCATAGGGCTCTGAAATTGCTTACCTTTTTAAATGTACAACATTTGTACATTGTTGGTACACAATTTGGGGGAGGCAAAACTTCTTGAAATACTTTTCAATATGTTTTCCTTTAAAGACAAATGGAATTGGCATCTAATCCAAGTCATTTTGAATTTTTTTGAGCTTTGAAGAATTATTGTTATGATTTTTTGAAGTTGAAATGGCATAGGTCTCTAAAATCACTCACCTCCTCAAATGTACACTATTTATACATTGTTGGTATGAAAAAAAAGAAACTTGTACAAATAATGTACATTTGAAGAGGTGGATGATTTTAGAGCTTGAACACTTTTAGAATCCCTACCTCAACTACTCATAACCTACTAAGCCACTGATTTTATTTATAGTGGCATCAAAGCCTTTATGCAACCGAGTCTTTCGCCTACACTAAATAGTGAAATTAAGTTGTTTTTACAATTAGATTGCCTTATCCCATGAAATTTATTCTACAAGCCATCAAAGTCTACAAACATTTTTGTAAATACGTCCAATTTGTACAAATGGAGATTCATGAGTTCTAATTACACCAATAACTAATTCAAAAATAGTGCATTCTTGTACAGTAACAATGAATGATTATATGGTGTGGAATGTTGAGAAATTAGTGAGGGGCAACCTAATTTCACTATTTAGTGTAGCTCCACATCCAAGAAGGCGAAGAGCCAAAGAAGCTCTCTACTTATTGTTTTTTTCTTGAATTTACCCTCTTATAGCCCAATGTCTAGGCCCTCTAGCTATGTTTTCCCAAAGTTCAAGCACTAGAGGCTAGAGGGGATGTTTGAGGTAGAGTCCGAGCTTGAACCCCAATGAAAACCTACAAGACCATTTAGATCAAGAATTCTCTGAGGCAAAGGTCTTTATTGGAGTTTTGAATATACCAATAATGAACATAATGTTTTTAGTTACCTATGCTCTTTTCAGCTTGAAAAATTCATAACTAGTTGTACAAATGTCCAAAAGTACAAAACAACTTGAATTTAGGGTTTATTGTACTCAGATATCAAGTTTGGCACTTTGGTTTCAAATATTTAAATTAAAGTGCAAAAGTAAGATTCAACACTTGGGTGATTGCAAGAAAGGGTGGTACTATTTCCCGTCACAATTGAAGTGACCTTGTTAATTTGTAGTATAACTTTTGAAGCACAAGTCCAATGAACATGAAATTTTTATTGAACATGTCTAACTTTATGGTAATGAGAACCCTTGTTTTTTAGAAATTAAAAAAAATCAATTTATATTCAAAAACTATTTTTGTTAATTTGTCACACTTTGAGGTTTAGGGGTTTTCACTACGTTATGAGGCCCCAAATTTGATGATCTTGAGTTGAAACTTTCATGGTATATTTGGATAGTAGGAAGTCATGTATCTACGGAAGGAAATTTGAAAATATGCTATTTTATGTCCTCCACATGAGTACAAACAACACTCTGATTGCACGCCATTTTTGAATATTGAAGATGGTTTTTAGATCATTTTTTTGGTGAAATCTCATCACCATCAACTCTTCCCAAATGGCCAATTTTTAGTTTAAGAAAAAATGCATTTTCCTATTTTCTGTAAATTAAAATGTGAAATTACAGTGACAACAACTAGTTTCATGAAATTTTGCACTTTTCTAGTTCTCCTACTTAGAGAATTTTTCTGTGGTTTTCCTTCCTAGAGTACTTTTCTTGTAAAGGTTCATACATGAAACATATTTTTCATTATTTTTTAAAATTGTTTTTCTAATTTTAAAGTACTCCCGAAGAAAAAAATGAGTACTATCAAAAACGCCACGCAAATCGCACGCCCTTTCTTGCAACGACCCACTTAAAATACAATTTTCAAAAATTTGGCAATTATGTCAAAAAAATCAATTGTATTCGACAACTAACCTACAGTATCTTCATCCCTTACAAATGCATATTTTAGATTCCATCTAGTTGAGAGTCTTATAGTTCACCTAACCTAAATTTTCCACCCTATAGCAAGTGTTTTCCATATTCATGCACAAGTCTCTAAGCTCTTCAAAAGCCACTTCATAGGTTTATTAGTAGGAGAAGACAAGATGCTTATAGAAGTGGGGTGGTAGGAGGTAAAACAATTTAAGTGGGATATGTAAATTAGGATTATGAGGATTTCAATTGCTCATAGTCAAGTCAAAACTATAAGAATTGTGTTCAAAGCAGAATTTCAAACTTTATTTAGGCAATGTAGAACAAAAAATTTCCAAAAAAATTTGAACATAATCAATGTCGGAAACCAATCTAATTTTCATCTCCAAAAGCCTGTTTGGTATTTCAACCCACCAATCAAAAGTTATGGACGAAGTTTTGAGAGGGATTGGAAAAGAAATTTTCTTTGACATTTTCAAACATCTATGAATTTTATCCATGACATTTTTTGTTTTTGGAGGCTCAAAATTACGAACAAGTATTTTGTAATGTAAGTTAACTTTATTTATAAAGTTTTTTTAGTTCAAAGTTTTTGAAAAAAGATATTCTACTATGCCAAAACGAGGACTCAAATTCTACTTTGAACACAATTCCTGTGTTTTGAGCGGTCAAGCTCCCATCCTTAAATTATTCCATAACCTTTGAGAATTATTGGCCAAAAATAGATTTCATTATAAGAACAAACTCTACGTCCTTTAATCTCATAGAATTTCAAGATGATAGATTGGTACCGGTAGTATTCGATCAATACCTGTGATTGCATTGGACTTTGGGTTTTGATTTGTTTAAAGCAATTTTTTTTGTCCATTCAATTTTCTTCAATTTTTTAAAAGTAATTGTTTTTTGCCAACCTTGCCCTACAACTAGAATAGTGAAGAATGTCGTAATATAAATCAAAATTCTGTATCATTCTATAACTAGAAAATCACCCCCATTGATTTGTCCTCTTAGTGCATATGACAGAAATTTGCAAGAGTCACACTATTTTTGTATAGGTCGAAATATTATTTTATTGTACCAACTAATACAAAAAATAAATTATGAAGTAATCCTAATTTTGTAGGTGATACTAAATTTGCACCCTCACTAATAGGATATATCAAAGTAGATTGTAATAATACATTCTAAGTTCAAATTGCATTTCAAAGTTCAATTCTAGTTCACATTTAGTGTTTGAATTGACATTTAATGTTACTTACTTTCATAGGGTAAGTGGCTTTTAGTGTATGCCTTTGTATTTAGTGTACAAGACACTAAATATCATCATTAGTGTAGTGTTCAAGCCATTTTGAGCCAAAAACGACAACACATTGTTTCTTGCAACTACCCTAAAATGTTTAAATATCACATGATATTCCATTAGATTGCTTACAATTTTGCTTGCAATATTGGATGTTGAATGGAGAGGAACAAAGCCACCACCAAAAAAAAAGTTGCACGGATGGTTGTATACAAAAATTAGGCTAAGTGAACAATCATTTGAACCCTTAAATGACCAAGTGTCCATTTAACGTATGCAAGAAAGCTTAGTTAGGTTCTTAAAAAGTCAATTTTGGTCAAATATTCACAACATTTTGACACATTCAAGGTGTTCTCTTTGAATGAAAATTTAATTTTTTTTCCATTGGGATGTCTAGCCAAATCAAAAGTTACATTGTCTAAAAATTTACAGATAGCTCAGGCAACTTTAGAAAGCATGCACAAAAATTCCTTCTATAATTTTGATATTTTGTAGGTATGTAATTTATATGATACAAGATGCAAATTTCTAAAAAAATAACAATTTATGGTACAAAATCTCATTCAAGGAGGACTTAAAGTTTGTTGGACCTGTCAAGCAAGGTATATAAAAGTATTCTTATTACACTAAATGTTATAATCTTTCAATCCGTGTAGTCAATTTTTTTGATATTTTCCAAACATTCCTATAGTAGTCTAGTACAAAATTTGTAGGTTGAATATTAAAAAAAAACTTTTTTATCTTTATTTTTTTTTGTATGCTCTAAAAAGTGGTATTTTTTACATTTTTTGCTTGAAATGTGCCTTGGTCCTTTAGGAATAATTGAGGGTTGTACAAATAGATTCTTGTGAACCATGAAAAAAACTCTCAACCGTGATTTTTTCCACTTGAAAGACAGTCTTCCAAGCATAGACCTCTCAATTCACTATTGTAAGTCTTTGTTTGACAATCCCACAACAAGTTTGCATGGTCGGACTTTTGCGGTTGAATGCTTTATATAACATTTTCAAGGATATAGTCAAGGTAGAAATGAAATTTGAAGATGTGTAAGCCTTGAAATCTTGCTCAAAACTTGATTGCAATGTTCTTTTTAAGGGTTAAACAAGTCTTTATTCAAATTTGACTACATAATTAGTATAATAATATGTCGTCTTTCTAACTAAATTTGTAGAAAATTCTAGAAATGGTGAGTAGAGCTTCCTCTTCAATTGGATTGAGTGGGTTGTGCCCATGCTTGGTGGGCTGTGGCCACTTTTGCACGAAGTCCTTCAGGTTCTGCAAYCAATTCACCATTTGCAAGTTAGTCATGATTCATAAGTATAGCATTGATGTGTTTCCTAACTGACTTATCTTCGTAATCATTACCAAACATAGTTTGAAGCACTATGCTTCATATCTTATGCTAATTGAATAGAACATTCTTGGATTCATGATATTGGATTCCTTTCTATTTAAAAGATATAAGCGAGGAAGAGAAAATTTACTTGAGTTTTGTTCTATTGTTTAAAGAGTAATCAAAGACGGAACTCTTGATTTACGCTTAATAAGGACACTTGAAGAAAGACGTGACCTAAACAACTTGTCCACAACAATTGAAATTGGTCACAATGACTCATTCTATAGTTGTTGTGCACAATTTCCAATCATTACAAACAATTTTCAGAATTTGTTATGGCTTCTAGTTTTGGGTAGGCTTACAATTAGTGTCAAGAACAATGATAGTAAAGATCTTTTAGGAAACAAATTGGTGCATCTTTGGAGTATTTAGATTCACCTTGTTAACACTATTCTCAACACCAATTGCAAACATACAATAGATGACCCAAACTCCAAGTTCAAGAATGTTACTTAGAATTTGACCCGTGCATACATACTCTAATACACGTAATCCATTAAAGACCGGTCAACCACTTTTGGGTTGATATTGACACTTTTTCATTGATAGACAAAGATTTAGAATGAATTTGGATACGGACAAGAAAGGACGGGTGTGGGGAATTGTAAATCGAATGCATTGGGACAAGAATCAAGACAAAATGTACTAGCATGCGATTTTGGGATTGAAAAGCCTGATGAAATTTGGGCTGAAAATACAAAAATCTTCCAAAAAGGGAACCTCGAATGACCACAAAATTTGTTGTGAAGGCACAATCATTCATGCCAATTCCATCGGCATGGTCAAATCTCCAAAAAGCATCACAATTTCATATTTTTTTTCATGTTTAATTAGAAACTAGAAATGTCTTGCCCGCCCCCCAATCAACCACAGTCCTTAATGGGTTAAGGTAACTCTACCTATGACACAAGCAAAATGCTAGCCAGCCCATCACAAGCAAACTACTTCTAGTGGTGCACATTCCAGTTCAAAAATGTGCACCACCATAAATATTTTAGTATTTTGCTTGTAATGTGATGGGCTGGCATTTTGCTTGTCATAGGCAGAGTTACCTTATACCACCGAGAGGCGATGTCGCCGAGGCTGTGCAGATTAATTACACCACAATGTTGAGAATTGAGTTTAAATTAAACCTGGTCTTTTGAATGAATTCCAGATGAGGTATATCACTACTACAATGACAACCAACCAGCTCGCCATCCAGCCACCCATCTGCTTGAATAAAAATTCAACTTCCAAGTGCTGTGAGTCATATATAGTACCGGTACTAAATTATTATTCTGATGCATTAATTCAAAGGCAAACAAATTGAATTGATGTTAAAAATTCTCATTACATTCTGGCATTAAAATAGCTTTGTAGTTGTAGTTAGTTACACAGACACTAAGCTTACATTCTCATCTTGATCTTCAGTAGCAACAGTATAAAAGTGTCTGTGGACTCGTCCTGGAATTTGCTTCAAACCTGCACATTGAATTTCTACGTCATTTGGATTAGTGCTGTTGGATTTCCGCACCTTTTTTTGAGTTGTGTTAAATAAGACAAAAAAGATCACGAGCAAAGCTAGTATATGAGCGTAGAGCGGGATCATGGAGCGTAGAGCGGGATCATGGAGCGTAGATCACCTTCAGTGGTGATAGGATACCCATGTTTTAGGTACATATAACATTATCTATAAGGTGCATCATATTATAAGGTACCTTCAATGGTTATATAGTGCCTACTTACACCTTCTAAGGGTAACTATGTTTAACAAAATCACCTCAAAATCAAGCTTTAGGCTCACCAAACCTAAATTCTATGCTTTAAGATCACTAAAGTACTCTCCAAACTATTGTTGTGATGTCAACAATCAAGTTTGTTGCCACAAGATTGGACAATCTTATAAACCATGATGTAATATGTTTGCAATATATGAGTTTGACGTTTCTTTTCAAATGTTGAATTCAACTTTTTAGCAAAATGCGTCAATGAAAGCGAATGTTTTAGGATTACAAATTCTCGGATACCTTGATTCTCTCTTGATTGAATAACAAATGGACCCCAAGGTTGGAAGACATCTGATTTTTGAAAGGTTGCATGTTAAAAGAGAGTTTGACAGTATAATTTTGATTCAGGAAATACTTAGCTGGAGTACCTAAGATTGAATTAAGGGTTCAATTTTTGCCTTGATTTGAATTTGTGAGGAATGACATACCGCTATTAGCCAAGCTGTACTCCAAGCCACAGCTTCCTTGAAGGATTTTGTTGTCTTCTACGGACTCAAATCCCTGTTGCCACAGGCCAACTATTTGTTTGAGAAAGGATTTTGTGTTGTCTTCTATGGACTCAAATCCCTTTCCAGTATTCAGGGTTTCCTTCATGAATGCTTTGCTTTCCAATCTTTCATTAAAAATTTGAGTCCCAAGCATTTTAGAAAAACGTTTTCATGAATCTTCACCATYGGTTTTCAAGAASGGAARGAATAACTTTTGTCTAATAATATAATAGTGTTGTTATATAATTATTCAGATGAAGGAGTACTACCTCGCAATTAATCGTTGTTTTTTGGAATTTGAGATGCCTGGGCAAATCCGCCTCACAACGCCACTTGGCTACTTCTTGATCAGGCGATTTGACATTCGTACATTGCACCATAGCTACCACCACAAGTTTGTTTGTTATGGTCAAGGTACTTTCCTGATGCACACAATACAGCAGGATCCAAGAGCCCAACTGCTTAATGCCTAGAAAATCCACCTACTGCGCACTTTTTTCAAATTTGGTTTCCAAGGAAGTCTCTCAAGCTCAAAGATGCAGATGAGCAAGCTACTAAGTTACAACAAGCACAACTTTAACAATGTTTTCTACCTTGAAAAACTTGAAAATCAGTAGCTTGCAATTCATCATTCAACATTACATAGTGGGTTTCACACACTGCTTATCAAGCCGCTATCTTTAACAAGCTACAACATATAGCTGGTTCTTTCATAAAAGGTTCGTGAATTGTAATCCTTTTCAAACATTGACCCAAAACCCTAATCTGCAAGGAAGGCTTCTTSAATCAATAGTTGAGCGTGACCTTCTTTTCACTTTGAAATGCTATATATCACGATCCTTTCAATAGCAACTGATCCAAAACTCCGACAAGAGCGAGCAATTACTCTTGCCCGATCAGCAATGCGTGAAACCCACAAATGTTGGAACCCTCAATTTACAATTCTAACAAATGCATCACTGTGAGTGTCGGTGCAAGAGCAATTGATCCAGAACTATAGGGTGAAGCTAAAAACTTGAGACAACTGAATCACAAGAAAAGCATCCTCCAGCACAGTCAGGCTGGAMGCAAAATGGGTCACGGAACAACTGAAGGGGTCAGTAAGTAAACWTGTGTGTAAAACATGAGTTCTGCATGTGGCAGGCCAAGGACAGAGGCTGCTGATTAGCATGTCTGCATTATGGTAACCCTTAACCCTTGAAGGACGGACCTATTACCACGGGGAAAACGCGGTTTGTGGATTGTGGACCGCTGAGTGTTAAGGTAGGAGGTCCTCAAATGGAGCGGGTTCTAAAATGGAACATGCTCTGGAGGTACATTTTGCACCTTCCAATGTACAAGTAGTCTACATTTGAGGAGGTGGTCCATTTTAATGCTCATTGAAATGCATTTTTCTGCAACTTCGAAAATTCATAACTAATTCTACAAAGCTCCAAAAAATATAAAACAACTTGGGTTAGATGCCAATTCCACTTGTCTTTCAAGAAAAAATTTCTGAAAATTGTTTCAAGAAGTTACACCTTGCCAAAATTCAGCTTCAGCCCTTAGATGGGCCATTCATGGACCTCCTACCTTAGACGGAGGGAAGTTAAACCGTGCAACACCTAAAAATAACATCAACACCTAAAAATGACAGCTATAGCGCCTAAAAATTAGCTACAACACCTACAAATTTGATGATGGGCATAAGGGGACCTGTTCGCATGGGCATGAATTTCCGTGGCTTTGTGTTACATTTTACAGAACCTGTAAATGACAATACATTCAATGACCTTATTTTGTGCTTTCCATGTCAAAGCACATCTCTACTTTCATGTTTATCCCCCAAACGGATGAAAAATACCTTTATTGCATCCACTATGATTGATTTTTGTTATCTGAAGGCCTCAAAACATCCTTGTTGTCCTTTACGGGTTAAACGTTGGGCGGATCACTGTAGAAATCATGAATCTTGATCATGTGAGAATCATTGGTTAAGAAGATTTCAAAGATAAGCATTGGAAGTCAAAAAACTATATTAAAACTTCCCTTTTCACAAAGAAATTCCGAGGATGAATAGTTGCATTTTGTCCCACACAAAAAGATGCTCTCTCATTCATTGACCATAAAATGATCTCGGCATTGTTTAAGGATTAAGCTTACATGATTAGTATCATAAATTAATGGACCATCCAGATGCTAGAAGGGTTCTGCAGAAGAAGAATTTTGAAACAGAGTTTAGGGTCCGAAAGCGAGAAAGCCTATGTTATTTGAAACGGAGCGAGAATTTGTTGTTGACTTCACTATGGATTTCCCATTTTGGCAAGAAGTTCAAGAAATGAAATTGTGAAGAACAAATTCATACATTAAACTTAAAATATACAAGGAAACCTCTCTAAACTAATAGGATTGGGACTGATTTGACACATTACATTAGAGAGGTTATTGCATTAGGGAGGGGCATGATGTTTGTATGTGGTTCATATTATTACACTAGGACCACGAATCAATATTTTCTATCAAGAATTTGTTGGTTTAGAGAGTATTGCATTTGGGAGGTTCTATTGTACTCATCTTCAAAGGTCAACCAAGATACAGAAATGTGCCCCTACTGTTATGGCTTGCTCTTACGGGTGAAAATTCACTATTCAAGTTAATTCAATTAGTGAGAGCCTACTTTGATGAATTAATATAGTGGTACAATTACAATATACAATGTGTTTGATTTAACCCTTAAAAGACGTTGCAAACCCCATAGGCATTTTGAAAGTCAAAACCTAAATTTTCACATAGTTCTTAATTTCAAATGTTTTTAAGCTTAATTAAGATAATATAGCTCCAATATTCTACTTTTTACTCCATTTGAATTTTTTCAAAATTATTAAAATTGTTAATTTTGTGGCACTTTGAAGATAGCATCTTTAAAGCTCAAAAGACACCATTTTTGAACTTTTTTCATTGCATTTCAATTGGCGATAGCCCGAAAAATGGTACATCAATTACACTACAATATTTGTCACTGTTTTTTTCCATTTTTCTTTAAATTTCATTATATTTAAATCATTATTGTAATTGAAAAAACCCTTAAAATATAATATAAAATTCAATTTTTTATATTTAATTACAAAAAAACAAGATTAAATTTGAGACATATATTACTAGATGTGAAAAATACCAAGATTTTGAAATGTATGTTTCAAAGTACAAATCTATTGAAGTTTGACCAAGCCCAAACACAAAATTTCTTATAATGATTAAGGGTGACCTACGGCAATACATAATGTCAATGAGATGTGTCATTAACTCATTGGATGTTTTTTGGACCATTTAGAAGACTGCGGGTTCATGTGCAGTGGGAACGCATTGGAAACTCTAGGAACTAAGCCATGTACTTAGTTTGACGTGGCCGAGAGACTGCCATGTCAAATAATATTAATTAATAAATTTATATATATATATATAAAATGAATTTAAAAAAAAATTAGTGTTCAATTTTTTTGTGTAATATCGGAAGGTTGTGGCTTTATCACAAATTGAAGGTAGTCATCCAAAAATTACCAAATTCTAAGATGAAGAGGTGCATCCCGAAGTACATTCTTCCTTCTTCCACAATTCCTTTGAAAACCATTCAATAGACCTTTTTTTAGTTGTCATCAGCAACCTTGTTGGGTTCATAAGAATTAGTGATCGTCATAGCTGCATAAACTATACCATAGCTTGGTGCCCGAAAAAAGTTGCCACAGTAGATAAGAATAATAGACGGAAACTYGATTGTTGTGAGAAGGGAGAACTTTTGGGCATTACCGCATCAATGTCAAAGGCTTTCTCGATTTCTTGACAACCCTAAAAGACTCCATCCACTCCATTTTCAAGGTCTTTTTTGTCCCACACTAATGTTCATGCAACAACTCAACCCTTTGATAATAGAGGAATCGTTTTCTTTTAGGACGTCGTTGATGATATAAAAAGACTTCGAAATGGCATTGTTGAGCAGTGTCACATGGACTACAATGGTGTGGGAGTTTGCAAAGAACTGCGGTGATCGTGAGCACTTCCGTGGCGCTGGCTCTGTTTGGGGCGATTGGGGCAAGACTCGGGGGTGCACCCGCGCCCAGGGCCGCGGTGCGCGTGCTGGTGGGCGGGGTGTTGGCGATGGCGCTCACGTTTGGAGTGCTCAAGCTGTTCGGACTCGCCGGGGTGTCGGTGTAGGACAACGAAGGTGAGCGCTGCGGACCACCCGTGTCGCAAACAAAAGACACACACGGCTTCACATTGGACCGCTTTCTAGTGAAACCACCCTCTGCAGGTTTTCACTCGCCTATTGTAATTTGTGTAGAACGTCAATTTCCTTTAATTGGCGGTATTCCATTACTTTGGCGTGCTACTTGGCACGAAATTAAACCTTTGTTGAAGGTTATGTCACATTTTTGGACTTATGGAACATCACCAATTTAATGAAATTGATGTTGTATGCAAGAGCTAATCATGGGACTACGAGAGTTAGGATTGATTTTGAGGACAATTATTTTCAGCACTTTGAACTTTTTTTAGCTTATTTCTATGTTGTTCAAAAAATGCTCATGAGGAGAATGTAGAACACTTTTTATTTTATTTTCGGAAATAAAAAGGCAAAACTATTGTGTTAAAAGTAGAATAGATTACCTTCCTCTAGGAAGAGGCCGAGATCCAAACCAGACAAAAAAATAAAAGGGACTATCTAATTCCTTTAGCATGGTTGTGTGACACTTATATTGTCCTTCATACAAAATGAGGTAATACAACTCCACTAGGAGTTGAATTTACTCCAAAAAAATTGTAAGATGATTGGATGTTTGTTGAGCCAAGTATAGCACAATGACCATACAACTAAGGGAGAGGCACTCAATGGCGTCCATGTACCCAATGCCATCCCTTTCTAGGTCATGCATTCATTCTAGAAGGTAAATGTAGTGGGACTGTAAACTGCTTATTATTTTAGGTAAAAGAAATAAGCTATGTATTGTCTACCTACATTTATAGTTTGAAATGATTATGCTTTAAAGAATCTCACGGCATTGGGTACAGGGACACCATTGGGTGCCTCTCCCATAATGGCCATATTCCACCAAGTTTTGCATTTGTAACATGTTCATGAATCAGAACACTCTTTTTGATTTCCAACAAGATCCATTCCAAAATAGGCAATTTCATAGTGTAAGCAATGTTCTTTTCTTTCTTTGGACACTCCTAAATACTATTTCTTTCTTCTATAACTAATACGTTGGCATAATAGATGTTTGAGATTTATTTAATTTAATTTACACACTAACAATTCAAAATCCTTGTGATGTTGGTTGGAAGGTGATGTAGACATAAACACGAATGAAGTAAACTTGTAATTTATCCCTAATCTCACAAAGTTGTTGCAAAATTAAAAGGTCTGATGGATGTCTTCACTTTTAACTCCATAAACAAAGAATGCACACCTATAGCTCTAATAATCAGAGCACTTTTGGTGATTACTTCGGTCATGGGAGACAAGATTCTTTAAGGGTCAAAAAGTGATCCAATGTTCAATGTTTTGACATGGTGATTTTTTGTTACACAGGTGAAGCCAAATTTGTATACAAAATTATACCTCTATAAATGAATCTTGGATGATGAAGGATGAACTACTCTCTTGGCTCATGGATGAAACACAATCCAACATTTTGGCCCCGTGTCTTGTTTCTTTTGTCATGGTCCGGTGAAGTTTGATTTTATTAAGTTTTCTTTTGGTTTGGCTATATAGAAGCATTTTTATCTTCATTTCAATTTAGTTGTTTTTTCATGTCCATTTGCCAATTGTAGAGAGCCTTTTGGCTATTTGGGTCTTTTGAAACATTGATTGTTCTACACCCTATAGCCTACAAGTGTAATAGATAGATGCTTGTCCAATTCTCATGTAGTCTTGAATTAAGTAAGCTTAGGTGTAGATTAATTAATTAACCTCGTTGCATTGACAAGAAATTCATTGATGAGAAGCAAGAGGTTTGCCCTTTTTGTATATGCTCTTATTTACCTTTAGTAGCTCATTTTATTCATAAGCTTGGTTGGTTGGAGAGGGAGAAAGAGTGTCGGGTCTATCTGCATAGGAAACCGGAGTAAAGTAGCGACACTTAAAACTATCTATGTAAGTATTTAAGCACGGTTCATAATACTATCTTGATCTTATTTTAAATGGGTTTTGATGACAATTGAAAGAGCATTTCATATTCTCTTAGCATGTATTTTTTGGATACCATATAAACCAACTATGTACATTCAAAGTATTGATTGTAAGTGTACCCAAAAAGCAACGCTCACCTCTCATGTTTAGAAAGTGTACAATTGGGTACCGAAACCTTACAAATTTTTGCCTCCGTAGTGAAAACAATTTCAAGCTATCAACTTTGGCACCCTCCGGAGGGCTGAAAATTGGTTTTTCTCAATGAAATTGTTTTCGACAAGTTCATCTCTATGTTTGTAACATGTTCGCCAAATTTCATAGCCAAAAGATTACAGAAAAGAAGATATTCAAAGTCTACCATCATCTATAGTTGCAAGAAAAATTTCATTACTGTCAACTTTGCCACCCTCCCAAGGATTGACAATATTGTTTTTTGCCACAAAATTGTTTACACAAGATTATGTCTATGTTGATCATATGTGAACCAAATTTCAAAACCAAAAGATTTATACAAAAAGAGGAATTCGAAATCTACCAACATGTAGTTGTAAGGGGCAATTTCACTACTGCCAACTTTGCCACCTTCCCAAGGATTGAAAAACATTTTTTTTGTCATGAAAATTTTCCTATAAGATCATGTTTATGTCGATATTATGTGTGACAAATCTCAAGTTTAAAAGACTTACACAAAAAAAATATATTTGAAATCTAACAACATGGGCAAGTTGAAAGATTTTTTTTTACATTTGTGTCAAACTTGAACCCACAAAATGACACTATAACAAGGCTTGAAAAAAACAGTCTTTCGATTGCCCATGTTGGTAGATTTCAAATATCTTTTTTTGTGTAAGTCTTTTGAACTTGAGATTTGTCACACATAATATCGACATAAACATGATCTTATAGGAAATATTTCATGACAAAAAAAATGTTTTTCAATCCTTGGGAAGGTGGCAAAGTTGATAGTAGTGAAATTGCCCCTTACAACTACATGTTGGTAGATTTCGAATTCCTCTTTATGTATAAATCTTTTGGTTTTGAAATTTGGTTCACACATGATCAACATAGACATAATCTTGTGTAAACAATTTTGTGGCAAAAAATAATACTATCAATCCTTGGGAGGGTCGGAAAGTTGACGGTAGTGAAATTTTTCTTGCAACTATAGATGTTGGTAGACTTTGAATATCTTTTTTTCTGTAAATCTTTTGGCTTTGAAATTTGGCGAACATGTTACAAACATAGAGATGAAGTTGTAAAAACTATTTCATTGAGAAAAAACAATTTTCAGCCCTTGGGAGGGTGCCAAAGTTGATAGCCTGAAATTCTTTTCACTGCGGAGGCAAAAATTTGTAAGGTTTCGGTACTTGACTGTACATGTTAGGCAATAAAGTTGGCTTTAGTAAAAGATTCAAAATTAGGTATAGTGAGAGTTTTTTGTTCAAGGTCCTATTTCAAAGCCAACTTGAAACACTTGGTTGAACTTATGAGCATGTGGCAAAGCATTACTTGTGTATGGAAACGAATTACCACTTGAATGAAAGTGTATTTTGTTGCTTGGAGTGATTATCTATTTTTTCATATTAAAATTGCATAAGAAATTTATACATTGTAATAAAATTTGGATCTTAAGTTCTCAATTGATTTGATTAATCTAATACGGATGTGCCTCCTTTGATCAAGGTGGTCACCAAAATTCTTTGATTCTTGGACCAATAGGTGCATTCTCTTTTTCTATAGTTAACAATGAAGTCATCCATTGGACCACTTTGGTCCATAGCTTCCTTATAAGGTTAATGTACACAAAAAATCTTGGACCAATAGGTGCATAGCTATAAGCGTCTCCCAAAACTACTCTCCTTTGTATATACAAATGTTTATTTTGATGAAGATGCAAAATACTATCCTTTACCCTTGTTTTCTTGCTTGTTTTCTCAATGCTTTTACTAGGCAATATTTCCTTCGTCACACAATCCAATACGTTCAAGGAGTAGTAAGGTAGGAGGTCCATAAAGCGGTCATCTAAGCGCTGAAATTTAATTTTGGGGAGGTAAAACATCCTGAAATATTTTTCAGTAAATTTTCTTTGAAAGACAAGAGGAAATGGCATCTAACCCAAGTTGTTTCATATTTTTTGGAGCTTTGTGGAATTAGTTATGAATTTTTGAAGTTGAAATGCCATAGGGCTCTAAAAGTGACCACCTCCTAAAATGTACATATTTTTTACATTTTGGTACATTGAAGAAAGCAAAATGTACCTCTGTGTCATGTTTGGTTCAAAATGCCCGGTCAGAGTTAAGCCTTCTACCTTAAGGTAGGAGGTCCTGAAATGGAGCAGGTTCTTGGTAACCCGACTTGCATTGGCTGTGGATGCTACCATTTCAACATCTGTGGCATCAATAATCCACCTGTCCCAAATCAACATCAGTATTGGACTGCAGAACTTTTTGAAGTTTGTTCAATCAAAGATGTTGAATATAAAAAAATGCTTCGGCAATAGATTGTTGCCCAACAACCACGTGAGACAATACGTTGAATGGACTCACTTTTTCCGACCGAATGAGGTTTGCGGAACACTTGCCAAATGATCCACTGCCTCAATAGACGGGATTCCAGYCCKCACGGTCGYATCTGTTCGCGGTTTTAACACTGATTGTAATGACGCCGCAAGTGACGAACGTACTGGAGTGGATGTAACACTGTAAGCTTGAAGCTCTGCCGCAGTTGGTGCAATTGGAAGCGAGTGACGAAGAACTTCTGGAAGGACATCAGCTTGTGATGGTTGCAAGATTGTTTCAGACTTGGACAATGCAGGTGCTGAGTTATTAAGCTTCTCCCTCAGAGCAAGCGCAGCTTGCTTAGAGTGCTGCTTGAAAAACGCCCCCTCGGAGGCCGCCAATCTGGCCGGCAAAAAACTCATCCTTTCCAAGGGATTTTCACTGTCAGAGCCAAAACAAACGCATCAAACTCWAAAACAGAATCCTTATATACTGAATGCACCGCCACAAGAAAGAACAAGACTTACATTGCAGAACAGAATGGAAGTAGAAAAATTAAGCTGACATCGTCACATTCATTACATTGGTAGAATTTCAAGAAATTGACACTTYTCCAGCGGCTTGTCTGRAACCTCATATCTATGCAGCCCTCGTTATTAGAGGTTCTGTTTACTCAAAATTYCACAATTTCGGCGCTCTGAAAAAAGCCAGTTTAACAARTATGACTATCGACGCTTCGGCGTCACAGTTATACCTTTTCTCGAAAAGTATCGAATACCTAAACCAAGTCAAATTATCGCTTACACCACCTCCTCAAATCATACATAATGGTTAGGAGCAAACAGRTYTTTTCATTTTTCTCTATTTTCTCATTCCCATAGACTGCAATATATTCYTTCGATACCTGTTTTCCAAGACTATCTGTAAGTGCTTCGAAGCCGTAAGAACGCACATAAAAATTTGAGAATGCGTTAAAAAAGGTCAAATTAATACTGAGCAAGAGCTTTTAAAACAGAATAAAACGGGAATAAAAACAAATTTATTCCGTTTTCCCTAAACTTGCAAACTTCTGAAAAAAACTAATTTTGAAAAAAAAATCCTTCGAGGCCTGCGACGTACTCCTTCTAGCACTCGCCACTTGCGGCCCGGTAAATCAATCGGGCACAATTCACTCATTTCCGCATTCGGAAACCCCAACAATTCAACATTCTTTTCCTAAAGCTTCAAACCACAAAAGACCGCATAAAAAACAAAAACGAACCCAAGAAAAAACAAACGTAACTTACAGGAGGTTCAAAAACCAAGAAACGTGACTGTTAGCATT
This sequence comes from Pleurozium schreberi, assembly GCA_006891605.1. Classification (NCBI taxonomy): domain Eukaryota; kingdom Viridiplantae; phylum Streptophyta; class Bryopsida; order Hypnales; family Hylocomiaceae; genus Pleurozium; species Pleurozium schreberi. Next base: position 70,810 of record VACF01002560.1, on the reverse strand, counting down.
CTATCACAGCGAAGCCGAAACTCTCTCTCTCTCTCTCTCATGCCTCGGAAAGACATGAATCTCGCTCAAACATGACATCACACAGTTGCAAGAAAGCCAAACCACATAAATTGTATCCCCGAATTGAGCCTRTTTCGGCAAATTGGAGTGTMTAGGACACCTTAAGMTTCAGATTACATAAACTATCTCAAAACTTCGAAATGAAATCGCACATTGCAAGTTCCAAACAATATCCGAAAACAGGGCACGGAAGTCAGAAACATACCAAATTACTCCGGATTGAGGTTGCTTCGGCAAATTGGAGTGACTTGCGCGCCTGGTGTCGAAGATTGCTGGTAGTGACAAGGTGATGATGCGAGAATGTGAGAAGATCCGCCATTCTTGTCACCTTTTCTCTCGTAAGTCTTGCAAGCCAAGCAAGTTGTAAGCGGTGTGAGCTTCGAGAGCTTTTCTAAGAGCGAGCTCGAGCAATTTCGGGCCCCCCGACCTTGACAAATGAACAAATGAAGTGTCCGCATCTCCTGCCCCACTTTGGTCAATACCTGCAAGGTGGAGTGTTCATAAAGCCTCTTTTGTCAGCACTGCTCTGAATTTTCACCACCAAGTATGTTCTAGCAATTTTTTCCCTTTGAAAGATGAGAAGAATTTGCATCTWATTCAATTTAAATCGTATTTTTTGAACTCTTATTGAATTAGTTATGAAATTTTAAAGGTGAAATTGAAGGTGGTTTAAAACTAGAGCACTCCGAAGTTTTTGGACGATGAATAGATTGAAACTGAAGTTTCATCCTTCTAATTGCTTGGATGAAAGTTCTTCTAATTTGTGGAGATACTATACCAAGTTGTTGTTCTATCTAAGGGTTGGATTTGGTGTTACTAAAAGAGTACATATTTTTTCTAAAATTATCAATGTAAAAGTATGTTCCTACTCTAAAATGCTCATATTGGATAAACCAAAACTCCAGTACCGTAGTTGTAGGACAGGGTCAATGAAAAATGATTATAAAAATAGACACCAACTTTTTGGAAATTTGATTTTTCAAAAAATAAAATCTTTGTTTGGTGAACAAAATAAAATTGCAGAAAAAGAATTTATTTTTTTAAACCTTATTTTTTGGACATAAATAAGTGTTTAGTAGAAAGATCCCAAGCCAACCCTTTACTTAATATGGTATATGTGGTGTTTGTGTAAGGGACGCTTTTATCCTTAACCCCTAAATGCTCAAATTGCGTTTATTTGGCAACATAGTGATTTTGGGCAACTCACCACGAATGGAGTTTTTATCATTTTTCATTGAAATTTTCACAAAACATGTGCCCGAGGAGTAGCCTTTAGGTCCAACAATTTTCATAAATTTTCACTACATAGTTGAAAAGTTATTGTATGATATGTTGTTTTCATTGCTCGGCGAGTAGTTTGGGAAGCAAAAAACTTCTTTAGAAATTATTATTTTTTTAAATAAAAATTTGAAATTGGTTCACTAGATATATATACATAAGTGTAAAGCTTTGAATCATTCTATTTTGATCATTGAATCAAAAGTTATGAGGAGCATTACATGAGATTTGAGGCCTCCAAGAGATTGCGAGTTCCCGGACTGTGGAATCGCTGAAAATTGTGCCACATCAACACTGCGACGTGGCCGAGAGCCTGCCACGTCATTTAAAAAAAAATCTTTTTCGATTTCAAACACAAAAATAAATAAACAAAAATAAATAAAAATTAGTAATTGAAACCTTGACAGCAATCAGTCGTTCCCTTACTACATCACGAACAACGAGGGAACATGGTTGAAACGGCCCTCCATTGCCCTCATATCTCATGTAATGTAGTTTGACGTAGTTTACTTGTAGTTGTAGAATTTCTACTCTACAAAAAAGTTTGAAATCCATTGTGGAATTCAATTTGTAATTTTTTTGGAAAAAAATAGAAACCGTAGGTATATGTTTTTTAGTACAACATTTTAACCATTGGGATTGGCATTTTTCAATGTCATTAAGTAAGTTGCTTAGAATTTAGTATTTTGAGTAGTTTTCTTCTTCTTACTACTTACTTTTTTTCCTATGTGTTGTACAATTCCAAATGACTTGAAATTTTTCAAGCATGTAACCAACTTGCCTTGAAGAATGAATCCAAAGAGGTAGTAACCACCATTTTGGACATTTTTTCATACAAATGTGACCTTGTGAAGTGCACTTGCATGTTTTTTTGGAGAGCCAAAAGAATTATATTTGCCAATTCAAACACTATTATCTTGCAATCTACATGGTGGAAAATTTTGAAATTTTTTCCACATCTTTTCAAACCAACCTACTATAAGATCCTACAATTACATGTGTCAAAAAATGCTTTTGTTCTAAAATTTGGTACTTGTGTTAGAAATGGCAGTTTTGGAGCGTTTTTGGTGAAAACATAGTCAAAACCATTTACGGGTTAAAGGTTTGTGGTGAACTATATTTATGGTATTGTATTTGCTCCCTGAATACATATTATATGCTCAAATATGGAAAGACATACAATTGGACTGATAATTTTAGAATTGACTTCTTCTTGACCTAAATTGTTGCACATTTTTGAGGATTGTGTGAGATTAGTTATGAATTTTCAAATTCATCACCCCCATTGCCCCATTGTTGCACTTATTTGTGTTTCTAAGAGAGAGAAAATAGTACACACCACTTGCCCTAAAATAGAACTCAAGAGAGGTGCAAAATTAATATTAAGGCACTTAAGCCAGTGATCCCATGTAGTTTCATTCTCCGCCCTATATTTTTTCTTACACATCTTATCCCCTAAATGATTTTCAGTATGTTTTCATCAAAATCACTTCAAAACTGCCATTTGTAGTACAAGCACCAAATTTTTTGAAAATAAAACATTTTTGGACCACAAAGATCTTGTACTCAACTAGTTTGAGAAAATGTGAAAAAATTTCATAAATTTTCACCATGTAGATTGCAAGATATTAGTGTTTGACATGACAAAAATATTTTTTTTGGCCTTGCAAAAAAACACTTCACAAGGTCACATTTGTATGTAAAATAGTTTGAAATGGTGGTGTTTTTGTGGATTTTTTCTTCAATGCAAGTTGGCTACATGCTTGAAAAATTTTAGACCATTTTGAAATTGTACAGCATATAGGAAAAAAATAGTAAATAGAAAGAAATAGAAAATGATTCAAAATACTAAATTGTTAAGAATTTATTTATGGAATTGAAAAACACCAATTCCAATGGTTGTATTGTTGTAATAAACAACTTACACCCCATCTTTTTTTCAAAAACATTAAAAATTGAGTTAAGGAACGACTCCAAAGTTTATTTTAGAATAGAGAATCCATAACTACCCGCAAACAAAAATTCCTCATAACTTCAAACTCATTGATTCAAAGCTAACCATGTAGATGTGAGTCTAGAAAACCAATTTCAAATTTTTATTTTTTAAGAAGTGATTTAAGAAAATACCCAAGCTACCTGCCAAGCAATGAAAATCACATATTATGCAATAAATTTTTAACCATGTAGTCAAAAGTTATGAAAATTGTCTTTTCTTAAAACCACTCCTTGGGCAAGGGTTGTGTGGAAATTTCCAAGAACAAAATAAAAAATTCATTTGTAGGAAGCCGCCCAAAATTGTTATGTTGCCCAAAAACACAGTTTGGGCATTTAGGGGTAAACCAACATTGAAATCTTAGTTGGACAATCYAATTGTTTAAACTCAATGGTATAATTACAACAAGATGTGAAAATAAAAAATGGAATAACAATATATGAAAGAACTTAGGTTAGATACAGACTTTTCTTGTCTTTCGAGAAAAATTTACTTAAAAATATTCAAAGGAGTTTAACATTGTTGGAAAGAGAGATCACTGCAAAGTATCTGTGGAAAAATTGATTTATGGATACTTCACCTTATTCACCTAAATTCATCCTTTAATAAATTCCACTGTGCCCACACTTAATAAAGACATTGTTATTGATTTTCAAAGTTTTTATGGATCCAAAAATTAGAAAGTTATTTTTACTTTGATTTGGGTTGTGGCAACTACACAAGGCATACTAGTACAATATGAAAATGTGACCAACTTCTATTAGTACCTAGGCACAATACCAATTTGTGGCAGTTTTGGATGTATCTACCTCATGGGAGAGTAGTTATGAATTGTCTATAGGATGTTCATGGCTCCACTTCATAAATGGTTTTGAATTTCAGAGCAGACCACTTCAAGAATTCACAAAAATTACAATTTTAATCAAAAAATTATAACTCCACTTGGGTTTGATTCATGAAATAAGTGCACACCTCTGAAAAATATGTGCCTCTTGGAGTGAAAAACATGTGCCTCTTGGAGTGAAAAACATGTGCCTCTTGGAGTGAGATAGCTAGTTTGTATGGTAATAGGCTTGTCTCCCTTAACTCACACCACTGTTCGTACTTCCAGAAGGGCTTGCTTTGAACAAACTACCCAACATTCGTGAGTACAAACTACTCAACAAACAATGCAGAGCCCTCCCATGAGTACAAACAATGCAGACAACGGAAGTGCGCATTCCAGACAAACTCACAACAGAGTATGAATAGACTCAAAAAAAAGCTTTATAGTACAAATACCGATGCTACTTGGTGAATCCATCGAATACCGATTAATAAATTTACAAGGATAATACCATAGTGGCATATCAGAAGCTCTCAAAAATCTTCAAACCCTCGAAATTCTGCGACGTCATTTACAAAACATTGAAGAACGAGACTGTTTAGGCATATGATACATYACCGTGTAGCTTTAAGTTCCGAATCTGATGGCCTTTCCCCCAAAAGGATGCTAGTGATAAGCCCATTATAGCCATCACAACCACCGAGCACGCMGGAGGAACGGCATGACTTCCTCCCAGAAACTGTGTCGCCAAAAGCATCGCCAGAGTGGAGCTTTGCATGCCTGTGCACAGGCTGATCGTTCGTGAAACTTTCTCGTCTTGCCTCCAGAATGGCAATCTGGGAATCCAATATCCTAGAACAAAAGCGCTAACGTGGAAGGCCAAGACAGGGAACAGAAGCCGAAATCCTTCCATGGACACAATACGACTTCTGTTCAAGGCTAACGGGCTTCCAATACACAGCGACGTGCACACCATGGCCACCAAAGGCATAAATGCCCGAATTTTGTCCACAAAGCTCTTTGCATATGTATTCAGACTCAGACCAAGCACGATCGGAAGGATCACCACCTGCAAATCACCACATAAACCATGACTTGCCCGCRCACAATATCCGCAATACGAAACAACGACGATAACAATCCAAATACATTTCAATCACAGTATCAAAGTAGTGATATTCACAGATAATTCAACCAATAAATGACGGTAAGTTCCTAAACTTACTCCCAAAACAAACAGATTCTGGAGCTTACCTGCAGAATAGATTTGCTCATAGCAATGACGTCCACCGGCACCACAGACCCAATCAGAAGTTTTGTCAGCAGAGGGGTAACAATGACAGACGAGACAGTGGTCAAACTCGTCAAGATGATGCTCAAGGCAACATCACCTTCACTTAAAAAAGCAGCATAACTTGAGAGTTGAGCCCCAGCAACGCATGACGTAAGGATCAATCCCGATGAGAACGCTGGAGAAACACTGAAAGCCGCGCACACTAATAGTCCCAAAAGRGGTTTCACCGCGTACTGAGCTACATATCCTACGAGCACAGGTAGAGGCCTGAGACAATCAAACGGTACAAAATCTTAGAGCTTGTAAACAGCATGAATTCTGGGAATTCTGGGCAAGTAAAAATCTTGGAACCATCATAAATCACTCAATTTTGAGCAAAAAAGAAARTTCTTAGTACATGCAAACTTCAATATTTAATATTGCAGATAAAACATTCTATTTCAAGAGGACTTCTTACCGTTTCAATACAAGAGCAAAATCGGAAACAGAGAGCTGCACACCGATTGATAGCATGATGCCCCCTAGGGCCGGAGCATAATAATCTTTACTGACCCTGCACATAGAAGTAAAACTCTATGATGAGYCCAAAAACCTGAAAGGCAAATGAACCCCTCTGGGAAATACTCTAGAATTTCTGAGTAATTTACACTACTTTTTTAGCACATTATCGATCTGATCATCACTAAGCAAAGAATAAAGTATTCAACGGATTCCGATCCTCATTGACAACCACTTACCATGCAAAAGATGAGGGTTGAGTCAATGCAGCTACTGCCGTTGCTAAAACGACATAAGGAAGCATCTGAGACAGCGACTTGGTGAGATCAACTTTCTTTCCCTTCTTGTCACGTTTGACCTTGATTCCGAACGACGCAAGGGACACGTTGCCTTCTCGAATGTAAGTACCAACTCTCCCTTTGTGTCGGGCTCTGACCATTTCAATAGCAGACGACACCTCAATAGCAGCCACCTCCTTCTCCTCGTAGGAAGTAGAGGCGCGTGCATTCTGAGAGGAGGAGGCTAGAGAATTGCCAGCATTAATATCTAGATTGCGCTTACTCTTGTCGCAAAATTGTTTATGATGGCATGGTCTGSTCTTGTCTCCAGGAGGTCCTCTATCTGTTGAAAGAAGATCACGAGGATACACTTAGGTCATTCAACCTTTCGTCACTTGATTACTTTTCACAGATGGTCAAAATCCAGTTCATCAATAAAGTGAGCCACATCTACATCAAARCCCTTGTCCCACGCGAAGCAGAAATTTCACAAAGAGGTCTRYGAATGCGAGAGAGGGACTTACATTTGGCGCTACACTGCACGACATGGTGGAACAATTCGGCGCGCCTTATAAACCCATAATAGAAGAGATCACGCTTAGGCAAACCGGAGCCAAGAAAAACACTGCTACTGTTCAACGATGTGCGGTTGCCCAATGCATCAGACCGAGTTGGGATCCCAGATAGTGTTGATGAACTTCGAATACTAGGTCCAGCAYTCGCAAGACTAGCAGCCATTGCTTCTGATCGAAGCGGCCGTCKTGCGTTCCGGTGTGCGTCAAAGATCTCGCACAACAACCTTAATTTCCCAAATTAACCTGTCAATGAATACCAWCCAAGAAAACAATGAGAGAACACTCACAAGCATCCCTGCTGCCATCTTTTCATGTAGCAAAAGCTCAATATACCATGACCAAAACTGCCGATTCAACATTTATGATTGAAGTTCTGAACTTGCATAACGATGTACACGTACTCGGGAGCTAGGTCGAATATTAGAAGAGGTCGGAAACAAAATGCTTCCATCTATTCGCAAGTCTTGATCTTACAAAATCTCACTTTCACTCCGCTACCGTTTGGAYCCAATTCAAGAAAATCTGTCATTTGAATAGTCGGGTTGTCTGATAGAGCTCACAAACAGAGATTGCCGAMAACATTCAAACAAATGAATRTTTCTCGAGTTYAYATTTACGRGYGAAAAATTAGGCAGCGTAYGCAAATCGAAGGATACAAAAGAAAATTGACACTGCATGAGGATGCCACATTTGGAATATTCAGTTCACTGTAGAAAATTGTAACTGAGAAAATTGTAACAAACAAAACATCTCGCCGARTGAACATTCCTTCACGGTCCAGATTAGAGGGAAAGGGATAGCATCTCCACACGGAGCCAGAACCACAACCAGAAAAACATGTTTTTTTGGCGAAATGTATCTTTAACTGTGATCCATAGGAATCAAGCTCCCGAACATTCCTCCTCGCTAAGCGTCTCATTCCTTCGAAAAACAGAAATTCTAATTTACTAACAACGCGGTTCTCAAACTCACAAAAGTCAAAAGTGTGTTTAGTCTCAGGCTACAGAACTACGAACAAAAATTGAATGAGGCGATRGTTTGAAGTGRCGGGGAGAAAGAGGGAAGTTCTGAAAAATCTTTACTCAAGTATAATGAAAGTGAGTACGCCTACTAAGCCGACAAACGGCACTACCGTGCTCGAGTTCACTAATCTYCATTCCTACGCCCGCTTTCAAGAGCCAATCAAGTGTACTCAAGCATTAGAGAATAATGGAAACTCGAAATGTCCACTCACCATAAAAACTTCGGCGGGTTCAAGAACCCGACGTGTTGTGGAATTCCGAGGATCACGAAGCTGCAGACGTGAAAAGTAATGTGGCGCTCCAAATACAAGATCAACACGCTCAACTCGTCTGCCAATATGTAACCAAACTAGATGTGACCTCAAAATTCTCTACCAAAATTTTCTGCAACCTAGTCCATCAATTTCCCGGAATACCTCCGCCACTTGTGACACCAATGCAGMCAGAACGAAGAGCTYGCAGATACACTACAGACTCAAAAACGAKTCAAGAAAGCCGAAAAATAGCACGCCTGTTTCCAAATGTCTCCGAGATTTTCTAAATTTTGTGCGACCAACTTATTCCTCGCTAGTGAAGCTGACGCGGGAGAGGAGATGGACGCCTTRATGGCCGAACTGCGCCTTCTCAATAGAAAAAACGTGGTCTCAGATGTTTCCCTTGAGATGCGTGAGAGAGAGAGGGAGAGACCGTATCCGTATAATACGACGTATTATACTTCCCCGAACATTTACGGATTGGGCAGCCGTCACCAAGACTGAGAGACGTGGATACATTGTGTGGTGTTTGTTAGGGCTTACAGTGAGCGGCTCTTAGGGCTCCCTCACGAATGATGAGCTTCTTCTTTATTACGGAGTATTATTATTATTATTTTCGTTATTTTGGTACAGAATACAGAATGAAACAATTTATTGGGTCAGGACTAAAGGGAAGGAGGCTTTGCATGTAGACAGGTTTTGGGAAAAATCTCGTGCATTGTAAGTTAACTCCTAAATGTCCAAGGTCTTTTATGAGCTTCTAGGAATTTGCTCTAAATTGAACAAAAAGACAACATTTTGATAAGTTGTATCAATTTTTTTTGAATTGTAACCATACAAATTCAAACTAGACATGTTTGAGATCGCGTAGGAAAAGAAAACAGACCAGTATCATTTATGGATTGAAAGATTATAATGTTTGATCATGAAGGTATTAAACTATAAAGTGATTTGAAGTCTTTCAATCCTCTTTTCATATGTCCAATCTAAAAAATTGGTCACCAAAAAAATAAGAGGTTGAAGGGCCTAACATGCAAAACTCCAATCAATTTATGGCTTCTCAAAATCTTCTCTAGTTTTTTTTAAATGAATTTCTAATGTGGTTTTTTTTCCAAGCTCTAGTGTGTTTGAGGCTCATTCCCAAGAGCTATCAATACTATGGAAAGTCAAGACTGCAATGGACACCCTTGCATACAATCTTCAATTGAAAAAAATCAAAAAGAGTCATTTTCAAAATCAAATTTTTGATGCTAAGTCTAGACTTCAAAAAGAAGTTTTCAAAAATAGAAACTATCCAAAATAGAAACTTGGTTAGGTTGCATTTAACTTCAAGTTTTGCAAACACATTATTTTGGTGCTTTGTGTATTTATGAATTAAGTTTGTTGTTACTAAAGTGACGTAGTCGATTTTTTGTTGACAACATTTGTTGTAGGAACTATCATTGTATCTTGACTTGAAAGATAAAACAATGACAAAAGAGTCCGTGACTCTGTGATAAAATGATTCACTTATGATTTAATCCATAAAAGACACTTCATGTCTAGGCCTTAGTCAAACTCCATTAGATTTCTACATTAAAACATGCATTTCAAAAATTTTATATATTTCACATGTAATTCTATATGTCTTAAATTTTATCTAATTTTTTCATAATCAGAACATCAAAATGAATTTTATATGATTTTTAAAGAATTATTTTGGAAAATTCATAGCAATTACAAAATGGTTTAAATAGTATGAATTTCTAAAAAAAATGGAAATAATGGAGACAAACATTATGGTATAATTGATGTCAATTGACGATTCTTTGACCTTACACTCAGAGAAAATCAACACAAAAGTTCATAATGGTATATTTTGAGCTTTCAAGATGCTATCTTAAAAGTGTTACAAAAATTACCATTTAAACCATTTTGAAAAAAAAGTCAAATGGAGTATAAAGTAGAAACTTGGAGCTAAATTTTCTTGGATAAAATTAAAAACATTTAAAATAAAAAATATGTAAAAATTAAACTCGACTTTTTTTTTTTATGCCTATAGGGCTTGCAATGTTTTGTAGGGGTAAACTATTTGAACGGAGGGTATTTCTTTTGGCTAGACTGCACCTTAAAACAATTTGGTTGAAAAATGGCAACAACCCGTGAGCTTATTTGCCACATAACTTTAACAATGTTGGTGTCTATTGTTTGAAATATCGATTTTTCATCCCTCTCAAATTTAAGGCACAAAGTTATAGGAACATTTATCCATACCTTAAGTTAGGTTTCTTTTTCTTTTTCTTTTACGTTGAGATCTTCCAATTCGTGCTTCCCCTAATTGTGTGCTTGGTACCATCAGAAAGCTCTCGGCAAGGAGGGGTGCACGGGCTTTGTTTTGTAGTGTTCCAACTTGTAGTGTTCCAACTTGTAGTGAAAAAGTTATGGATTTTTGAGTTACTGTTGGTTTTCAAGAATTAGAAAATTCCTTTACTCTGAATTTGACTGTGGCAATGCATGGCACATGGCACACTAGTTATTGTAAAATTAGATTTCAAATTTTAGTAGCACAATTTAGCAACAAAGAAAGGCTTTACATGTAAGATCTCATGAGAAAAACGTACTGAAATCATACATTTCAATTTGGAGTATTGATCTTTTGTATTAACCCCTAAATGGTTTTGAATGTCTTTCAATACATCTGTACATTTCTTAAGTGCGATATACACAACCTTGCAAGTGAGTGGTTTATTGTTCATTTAAAATTTATTTATTTATTTATTTTCTAAATGCATGCTAAAGTCTTTTATTGAGCTACACAATTTCTGGCTACATCATACGAGTTAATAATTTTGAAAATATTATGAAGCATGAAGCTCCCTCATTTGGGGGCTTGCATACATACACACTCAATTAAAAACCCTAAAACCCAAAAATCTCATTTAATCATGCATAAGATGCTCTTGTCGCTATCCCCAGGTGCCAACAAAGCATTGTAACTGCAATAAACCGGTGTACTCGGTCAAGGTAGATGCAAACATAGGGATGGATGGGTGTGTACACTGTGGAAGCTGTAAACGTATTTTTCTTAAAATACATTGTTGAGCGTGTTCAGTAGCCTCTTATATAAACAATGGACATTACAATTTTTTTGTAAAATCATGAGAAATCAATGGCTATTGTATATTCAATTTTATAATTTACATACAAAACAAATACTTCATGGAAGTAGGAGAACAAGGGCCACGTATGAATTGACAGGACACAACGTGTCCTGAAAACCACTTGGGGGTTCATGTAAACCAATTTTTGATAGCCAAAACACCCATAACATGCACCTAGAGAAGACCCACTACAATCTTGTATCTACTAGTGACAAGAAAATTCAATAAATGAGATTTGGGCTACATTAGGTTGAGTTAGTGGCTACAATCAATGTCTTGAAAGATGGTGATGGATTGATTAGTGCTTGTAATAGTAATACTTGTAATATATTGTATGGCTGGCTGGTACAGCCACTTTTGAGTGCATTGTGACAAAAGTGTCACAATGCACTCAAAATCCAATTTATTTTTATGTAATAAATCCCTCACCCCCCCMMAWATACTTAATTAAATTTTCTTTGAACCCCCCCTCCTCCTCTTTATAATTTTCAAGAAGCAGGAACTGCTCCAAACAATATGGGATATGTTTCCCAGTATCCGTATTTGTACATGTATTCGTATATATATTCGTACCGTATCTGTATCATATCTGTATTTATATTCGTATCTATATATGTATCATATCTGTATTTGTATTTGTATCATATCTACGTCCAAGATCATGTCCAAGATCAACGGTTGTGGCGGGGGGGTTGTAATTTTTTTTAAATAAAAAATCAACAGCTCAGGTTATTTACGAGGGAAGGAGGGGGGAAACTAATACCAAAATGATCGGCAGCCTCTTTTCACTGGATAGTAACTTCAACTTTTTGAGTGTAAATTCAACACATKATTAAGTAGCCTTTTTAGGCCTTCATATTGACTGTAGTCATGTTAAGAGATATTGCAATTGCTCTACGTGAATAAGATGACTATTATGGAAACACTTTTTGTTGGTTATGGAATAATCGAAAGATTCTTTGAGGCCAATTAGGCAACACACTTCAAAAATTCATAATGAATTCATCTAGAGTAGTTTGTAATAAAAAAAATATTCAATGGATCACCCCATTTCTCATAGTTGTCTTTACGTGAATTTTTTTTTTAAAATTTTGACAATGCCAACATGGCAAACCAATCATTCTGCAGCCAAGGAGGATCGATCCCCTTCTTACCTCATTTTCTACCCCTTGTGAAAACATTGGATTTTTTTGGATATTTCCACATATGATAAAATTTGCAAATCTAAGACCCAAAATTAGCTAGAGGAGGTGAAGCAAAAAAAATGGACGTGACAGTAAATAAAGGAGTGTTCTTAACCCCTAAGCGCTCAAACGACCATTTTTTGGTCGCTGCCTGACTTCGGGCAGAATTTTCGGGTAGAAAAAAACTTTTTTTTGAATTTTTTTTTTTTTTTTCCTTGAAAATATTGGGTTGTCTTTTAGTATTTATATTCAAAACTAAGATCACTAGGGTCAAAAAAAAATCATAAGAGAAATAGCACAATGTGTTTAGAATTTTCTAGTGTTGAAAAACTTACTATTTGAGGAACGAATGGAAATTTTTATGACCAGATCTTATGCATTTTTTTACAATTCAATAGAAACCATTATTTTGACCAATCAAAAAAAAATTCAAGTGTTAARGATAGAAATTGTATTTTTGGTGAATTTTTGAAGTTATATCTTCAAAATTCATTTGAARAGAATCTGAAAAKAATTTTATAATTTTGACCRTACGGATATCTTCTAMTTTTTGTGCTTCACATAAACTTCTTTGATGCAAACTTCAAAAAAGTTATAGAATKTATATTTTATAACACATTTGTGTTTTGTCCAAACCCCTTGGGCTTTTAGGGGTTAAAGTACCCATGCTCTAAAAGCGATTATGGTATAGAGGTACATTTTGCTTTCTTCAGTGTACTAGAGGTGTACATTTCAAGAGGTGGTCGCTATTAGTAACCACTGCATTACAACTTAAAAAATTTGTAACTAATTCCTTGAAGGTCCAAAAAATATGAAACGACTTGGGTTAGGGGAGGCAACCCATTTTTGATCAAATAAGCAATTGTGCATATTTGGAGCGCAAGTTTTTTTGAATGTGAAATTTTTCCATGTACAACAATAGAGTTTGGAAGGATTGCGTATTTTTCCAAAATTTTATTACATAAATTGAAATTACTACTAATTTTTTAGTGGAAGATACTCTTCAACCTATAATGGTGATATAGTCCTTTCTATTTCTGACCATAGGCTAATTGCAAAATCGACCAAGGGTTGATTGCAATATTGAGGTCCTTGCAACCAATCATAATGAGCCACAACTACTCTATGGACTGTGCCATAACTTCATGGAAAGACAACAATCTAGTGATTGGAAATGGGGAGGTGATCGGAAATGGGTTGCCTCCCCTAGATGCCAATTCCTTTTTTCTTCCTATGAAAATTTACTGAAAATTGTTTCAAGGATTTTAGCTTCCCTGAAAACGCAATCAGCTCCTAAAAGGTCTCTTTAAGAGCAGTCTACTTTGGGGCAATTTTTACATTAACTTTTTGACGGGGCAATAAGGGTGGAGCCGTCATTCTCCCTATCATAGTTTGGTTCACGTAAGTCGCTTGTTGATTTTTATTACTATGACACACAAGTGACGACTGACGACTGACTGCACTGTAGAGGCGGCAACCTACTAGTAAGCTACTAAGCCTAAATGGCTGTAGCTGTAATATCAGACAAAGACAATCATTAGCAACATTAGGTAGGCGGTAGTCCATGAGTAGGACAGCGGCAATAGGGTCCACTAGACCACCAACCCTCAAGCGGAGCCCCTCCCTCCACGTTTTCTGCATCAGCACCGTCCGATCCAAGGGGGGGATGAATCCAAGCGTCCATTATAAAAGAGGCGACTCCCAGTTAAAGGATAAAGAATTCCTGGCCTCTGGCTCCCATCTTTCGGGGATCCAGACACAAATCTTTTCAGGTAATCCGGGATAAGGTAAAATCTGCAGGCCACTCGTTGAATACTTGGCGAATGGCGATCCGCGATCCTCATGGTGGGAACTCGACGAAAGCTTTGTGGGAGCTCATCGGGAACTGTAGGGGAACAAATTGAGAACATGCAATTGGGTAGCGTCAGTACTGGCGTGCCAATGGGGAACCACAAGCAAGTTCAGTTACGTAGCCACAACCAACCATAGGGTGACAAATGGCATGTGCTTGTGAACCCACATCTAGTTGCCTATGTGGATAGACCCCTTGCCATGGAATRAAAGTAGGAATCATATGGGAATCTTAATTCAAAGTTGTTAAAACACATGAATTTCACTTCCTCTCAAAGCCCAAAAGTAAAAGTACACCGGTAAGCTTAGTTAGTTTGCCACTTTACTTTTTTTTGACACGAGTAAAGGCAATACCTGCTAGTCGCTTTTGAAATGACCCCTCGCTTGGCCATTCGGGAAAACTCTGAATTTTTTTATTTTCCTCACATGATAGAATTTGCAAATTCAGAATTCATATTTGCAATCAGAGGCCCCAAATTGGCTAGGAGGGATTTTCAAGGTAAATTAATCAAGCCAAAAATAGGGGACTATTTATTTTACTTGCAATGGCCGAGCGAGGGAGTTCACCTCGGCCCTCATGAAGCCTGTTCAATGTTATGGTTTTTTAATTTGTTTATATATTTTCGGCTCTATCTATTGGAAAGAATCAATGGCATAGACTCTCTAAATTTGAGTTTCCAAATCTTATCTACAACCGCACTCACATTGCTCAACACTATTCTTATTATTGTAATACGGTTGTCTAACTTTCAATACATGAATACAAGTAAGGGAGGTGTCCCCCTACCCAAATGAGTCACTCATTCTGAACCGTGATAATCAGATTTTGTACATCTTCCAATATTAATTAAATATCTACTTGGAAGATGTTGTTTTAGAACCAAGCTTTGCTCCTTTGTAACTTTTATATGCGATATCCAAATGTGTTCTTGGGTGTATTGGAACTTCCTTTCAAGTGTTAATAAAAAAATACAAAACTTTGACCAATCTATAAATAGCAATCAAATACATAAGCAAAAAGTGGCAGTTTTGGGTGAACCAGTTTAACCCCCTAAAGACATGATCCATTGTGAAATGGTCAAACATCATGTCTAAGCTAAATTCAGCCTTTGAAAATGTGTTCAAACAACAATCTTATATTTTTGTTACTTAAACTCTGAATTCTATATCATTGTGAGAAAGTTCAATTTATTTTGTAAAAAGTTGTAATTGATATCATTTTTGTTGCACAAATCAAACATAAATGAGCAAAAATAACAAAAACAACCCAAATTATTTGAAATTTCTTCATGACTTACAAGGAGCAATGGAGATTAGTGTGAAAAAATTTCAATTGCTTATTTTATTTTGTACACCCAAAACAACCACAACAAAGACATTGAAGTCAAATTCAACTAATAAACCAAATTTATCCATTCATTTAATTGATGTATATTTTTTTGTATTTTTTGCGATTGCACAAATACATTTTCTATTTGTATTGTATTTTTTCAATAATTTTGATGGAAAAATAAAATTATTGTGAATTTTTAAGGCTAATGGTGGAAATAAAATCATATAAATTACAATATATATTTTAGAATGATTTGTAATTTTAACCATAAATGAATGGTAGAATGAATAACATAATTTTATAGTTCAAAAGTAAAATTCATGTCAAGAAAATAAACTATGAATGAAAAACACACCATATTGTGTTATTTTTGGGTTCTAACACACGGAGCCTTCAATTGCAATAATTCTTTCAATTTTTGATGTTTTTCAAAACTTTAAAACAGAGTAGAGAAACAAAACTTTTCAAACTTCATTTTCTTAGTCTAAATCAAGGTTGAAAATTGCATAGCATCCTAATGTAGTAAAAACTCTAGTGTGTAATTAGAGTYGAAAGTTTTGGAAATGAGCTAGAAAGTTGTGCTTTCTTAACTTCAATGAACACCATCACAAAGTTTTTACAAACAGCAGAAGATTCATTCAATAAGTTATTCCACAATTTTGACAAGCAATTTGGGAATATTGTTGCAATGGTGTAGAGAGTTTAAAAAAAATCCAATGGAATCCGTAGATTAGAACCATTTTTATGAGGCACAARAATTGGAAGCTATATGTTTTTGCTTTGACCAAGAATTGGAAGCTATAATGTGGCTCTATTTCATCAATAGGGAGTTGACCAAAGTACATGTGAAATAATGCGATTTATTATCTCATTGTATACAAAATTGTGAATCAATCTAAATATATGCAACAACCAAAGTTCAAAAGTACCTTACTTTTCTTTGTAGTATTCCACTACTATTCATCATGTGGTTTGGCCAATCCAAAGTGACTTCATGTTGTAATTTTTGCAAAAAAATATTGGTAATTATTTTTGTACTAAGCCTACTACCAAAGTATGATCATCATGTAACCACAATCTGCATTCTGATTCATAAATTGCTTATATTTCAACATCCATGTGTTTATGCAGGTGATTCTTAAATGAAATATTAAATGCTTTTTTGAGGGTTGTAAAAAACTGCAAGTTTCCGTGACTGTGGGAATGCAGGAACTGCGCCACAATAACACTGAGACATGGCCAAGAACCGTCCATGTCATTTTTCAAAAGAAACTTTTTTAATTTTTTTCAAGAGCAGTTTTTGATATTTTATTTATTTTTTGATTTTTAGAACCCTAACCGCAGTGAGCTGTTCTTTTACTGCATTGGGAACAACAAGGGGAACAAGGCTGAAAGAAACTCTTAGTGTCCTCAAAAAACATCTAATGAGTAGGTTGAATTTGTTCAATTGTCTTAATCCCGAAAGGACCAAAGCACATCTTAGGCACAAATTGTTGAAATTGCTATTTTTAGGACAATGAGAAAAAAATGGAAAGAAGGATTTTTTTTACATTCAACTACACAAACTTTCACTAGACTAATATGGAAATGTGTGGAAATTTTTTAGTAACTTTGACTAAGCAAATTGAAAGATTACAACATTTGAAGTAACGAAGAAATTTGTTTTTTTCCAATTGTGTCCAAAAAGGCTAGTAGAACTTTAACTCCTTATAGAATGAGATTTTTGCAGTACACATTGTTATTTTTTTTACATTTTCATCCCATGTCATGCTAGCTACTAACTTACTGCCAAATTTCAAAAGTAGAAAAAGAGTTTTGCACATACTACGAGGGGTCCCAAAAGGTTCAAGGCAACCAATAACTTTTGATCTAGGTACCCAATCAGGAAAAATTATATTGTCACCAAGGGGGCACATGATCATGTGCCACCATGTATAAAAAAATTCATGAACACCTAACCAAAATTGACTATGTACACACTAAACCGAAATTGATTGCGTACGTTGAATGGTCACTTTGTTCTATTATGGGTTAAATATCTTGGAAAGGAGTCTCCTTATTTTTCCAAGGGGTTAGATATCTTCACTAAATAGGGTTATTAAAGGGATCCATACTAGTTAATTGACATTTCACACTATATAAATATCTACCTTTTTGTGCATCAATAGAAACTAAAGTGTTCGAGGGTTGTACATGATATTTTGAACATCTATAGTTTTCCTCATTAATTTCCTTKATTATTGTTTGGCCCCCTTAATATCCCTATTCAATGTTGAAGATGAGGCTCCATTAATATTTTTTTAAGATTGTACTTCTTTCCAGCGAGTCAAAAATACATAAAATAATTTTGAATGCATATGTTGCCTTGAAAAGGAGGGTTGACGGAAGACTAAGCTCAAGTAGGTAAGGTAAATCATCCCATAGTGGTTAGAATTGGAGTGGGCCCCATTGTGGTCATAATTGTAATGGTGGTATACATTTGAGAGCTTGAATGTATACCACCATTACAATTATGACCACAATAGGGCTTACTCCAGTTCTAACCACTATGGGATGATTTACTTTATTCTATGTTCTTTTACATACATACATAACATAACATAAATATTCAAACTACCAAATTTTAGAATATAACATAATTCTTTCTCCCAAATTGGCTACAAAACTTTCAAAATTAATAAAATTAATATACCTGTAGCACATGGCACGTCTCAAATGTATGGTGAAACTAGGCATGATGGTCATGATTCTTCAAAGGACCTACTATAACTTAACCCGTTAATGATGCTATAGACATTTGGCGTCCGATGGATGACAAGGAACACTCATGTGTAGGACATAAATACAACTATTCATCTTTGAAATTAAGGGTGAAAAAGGAAAATCTTCTACACCAGCTTGACTTCCAATGAGTGCTTTTGGATTTATTTATTTATTTATTTATTTTTATACCAATGATTCCCACAGTATCAAAAAGGAGGATTTCCGTGGTCACCAATCCGTCCTTTAGGGTTAATCAAATTGGTGGAGGTGTGGAGGAATGGACCCCAACCTCATGGATTGCAGTTGAAGACACTCCATCCTACTTGTCTGAAAATTGAAAAATTGAAAAAAAAATCTCTTACTCTTCAAATGCTTCACTAATACAATATTAATTTTGGGTATTTTAATCATGAAGTTGTCTTTCATCATGCAAATGACTTTAATCATTTTTTGGGATCCATTACCTTGAAGCAATAAACCTTTTTTTCCTTCACCACCTTGTTGCATTGCGGCTTCACTCTCCTCTATAATTGCCCAAGATTTTGGAATAAAGTAGGAAGCTCTGAAATAGCTCGTACACTAAAAGATGTACATATTGCTTTGTTCAAAGTACCAATTGTGTTTGTCAATGCAACAACAATTATCAGTTTTAGTGCCATATGTAATTCCAACATCAAATTTCATAACTAATTCCATTAAGGTTCAAAAAATATGAAACAACTCGAATTACATGCCATTTTCATTTTATCTCACAAGTGAAACTAGGAAAGAATTAGAGGACTTACAACTCTTGTGACAAATTGTCATCCAAAAAAATAATGATATCACTATTATTTCACAAATCATTTGTCATAGTAACCATCTCTTATTATGAGTGATTGCAAGAAACACTTGTCCTATTTTTTGTCCCCATGTGCTTGGACATGTGGGGTTTTGCTCATAACTTTTGCATAGTTTGATTTTTTGGAGTGAAATTTGGAATGAAGGTACATGAGGTAGTTTTAGAGATTGGGTAATTTTTTCACAATTTTCACAATTATTTTCTATTTTTAATCTACCCCCAATTGGGTGTCTACCTTAGCCATATTGGAGGTTTGTAGTACAATTTTCTAGCCAAAAATTTGAATTTGAAGCTCAAAATTGAGATGGAAGGACTTCTACTAAAGTTACATGGGCCCTCATAGAGATTTTCTAGAAATAGTAATCCGTCCACCCTCCACATGTGCTCAAAAGGCACCACTTTTGCACAAATGCAAAGAACTCAATTTTTTTTCCAAAGTAAAAAATGGTTGAGAAGAAGCATCTTCAAGTGAGGAAAGATGGAGTTTTTAGGGAGAATTTTTTGAATCTTTTACTATTTAAAAATAATCAAACATCGAAGAGTCCATTTTCTTGGCATTTTCCATCACTCTTTGAATGTGCATAACTTTTAGAAATAAATTTTTCTAGGTTTGAATTTTCACACATGTGATATTTTGAATGCTTCACAAATTATCCATATTTTACTTCATTTTTGAAAATTTTATTCTAAAAGTCACAATACTCCATTACTAAGGCCATTTTGAGCCAAAAACGACAGGTGTTTCTTGCAACTACCCTTATAGACAACTAAAAGTGTAGCCGCTTACACCAAAACTAAATACTCCATTTCTAGTTGGATTTTAGAAAAAACTTACCAAGTGGCTAAAATATCATATACTACTGTACGCACACATAAGATTCTGCACCTTACTGCTAAATTAGTTTAATTTTGGAATTTGGACAGTTCGATAGCTTTCTTTATTATTTTTGAATTCCGGCACTTTGTTCTTCCTACTTTTGCAATACTCCCAATTTTGGATTAATTTTTTTATTCATGTGTTACTTTTTCTAAATTTTCTCAAGAATAATTTTGTATATTTAGGATTGGCACATTGAAATTTTTCAGATTTTCAAAATGTGTTTCTTTAACCCTTAAAGGAGAGACCTATCACTGTGGGGAAAGGTGGGGTGCAAAATGTAGTGCTTGACCGAGGGGAAAAACATTGTTCACGCACATGTTTAGCTTTGAAAACATTGTATAAACCAATACCTGATGCTACCCATTCAAAAATCGCGAGAAGGGTAGTGTGGCACAAAACACTTTCATGTGAAAATCTTTACTATCTTCATAGAATTAGGGCTACCTAAAAATATAGAAGCAATTAAAAACAGTAAATTTGACTTCCCAAGATGATTGACATATGTGTGGTCACTTTCTCAAATAGAAGAGATGAAAATTAGCGAGTGTCCACTCACGAGATGAGATTTTGGTCCTCCGAAGGACGCAAAACGTCCGCCTTGCCCTGTAAGGATTAATTTTTAAAATTTTGGACATGTTCCAAATTTCCCCTAATTATTTCCGAAACTGACCTACGTACGGTATAAGATATATTTGGACTCTGACTGATCAGAAATTAAATTTTGAGAGCGCCGGTCCGGAGCCAACACTGATCTAAACCGAACGGGCGACCATCAGTCGCCACTTCCAGGCGTCCAACAGATGCCGGAGAAGGACACTCGGAAATGATCGAGCTGACGAAAATCCTCGTCCGACCAACGGTCGCCTCAAGTCCACAATTCCATATGGTTCCCTAAACCCTAAACCTTTGTCGCCCCGCCCTCCTTCTGCTGCTGCGTTGCATCATCTTCGCAGGTGCAGCGGATCGGATTCCAAGCGCGGGTGCTACGCAGCAGTCAATTCATCCTGCTGGTTATCTCGCTCTCTTCACGTACCTGACCTTTTGTGTGCTCCAATTTTTAGCTCCGTTTTGAGCTTCTTATCTTTGTTTTTCCACCCCTGAGAAAGTTTCTTTTTGATTTCCTTTCAATTTGCATATTTCTTTGAGTTCTGGTGCAATCGAGAGAAGAGTATTTAAGTTTTCAAGCATCTTTGTTCCAGCGAGTGTCTAGAAGACAATGTGATCTGTTTTAGGGTTTTAGCTTCTATCGGAATCCGTCTTTCAAATTTAGCAGGAGCAGAGCTTGAGTTTTGAATCGATTTTAGACATTCTGGCAAGGAAATTTTTTTGCGGTTATCGCATCGAATTTCTGTATTACATTTTTATGGGAAGCGATCAATCACTGTCAAGCTCGGGTCAATAATTCAATTGAATTGTACGACTTTATTTTGTTTTTGAGAAATTGACCTCGCTCGCAGTGTCGTGGACAGAACTAGCAAAGGATCATTGATGAATTAGAGAGTTGGTTTCCAGGGAGGTTAACTGACGGTTGATGACGGAGAAGTCAGTGAAGCGTTTTTTCAGCGGCGTTGTTTTGTCGGAAAGTCATTGAATGTCGGAAAACCTGCCTGCGATTATGAGATTATACAGAGAAGTTTCTGAAGATGCTCCATGACTTCAGCTTATTGAGGTAAACTAAGCTCAAGTGTATCTCGTCTGCAAGGCGACTAATCTTATGAGAGCGCTTCAAAATACTTTATACCATGAATCATGCATTACCTTGTGGGAAGGTTTGATTCGGCATAAATTAAGTCATTTTTTTTAAAGAAGTGTTTCATACTTTCATGCTGTCTTGTGATTGGTATGAGGTGACATGGATCCCTAGGAATCTGATGAGGAAATTCAATTTTGGCACTTGGTGTGTGGAATTAGACCTTCATTGACATTTGCAAAATGTCTTACAAAAGTGAAGATTATCACTTGAAATAAACTCAAACCTTTTACATAATTTAATTTTGATCCATCAATTCAAGTGAAGTCCTAGTCATACTACTAGTTCTAAAGATAAATTAGGATCTCTYTTTTTCCTATTGGTTCCCCTATAAGAAAACCACCCTTCTAGTTAGAGATAAGTATTTGTCAGTGCTATATATATTTGTSAGTGATATATATTTGTTAGTGATATTTTTGAGCTATAAATTAATGTGATACCTTGGTTGCATTGTAGATTCATCCTTCAAGTTCCATAGCAAAGGTAAGTGATTGATTGACTTTTGGCAATTTATGCTTTCTTTGATTGYTTACAAAGTATTAAGTAATTAGAATCTATGTGCTTTCAATTGATRTTAAAGTCAACTAATACTAGGATCTTTGAGGTCTCAGGCATGTCTAAGTCGAAGATCCCAACCATGGCCTTGGAGCCTAGTCTTTGGGGAACTTTGCCCAAGGACCTCTTGCACCTTGTGTTTGCTCGTCTTCCTATATTTGGAATTGGTCAGCTTCGAGTTCTTTCTAAGGAATGGAAGAGGAATGTTGATTGCAAAGACTCAGAGTTCAATCAAGTCTTCTATCCAATAGCTCATCTCGACATGTTTGCTCTCCTATCTCAAAAACAAGGATTGTTTGTTAGTAACATCTATGATTCGCAAGCAAATAAATGGCATGTTCTTGAAACTAATGTAGTACATGAAAAGACTGCATCCTTTAATGGAGCTAATGGAGGATTAGTGTGCTATGTTTCACACCTAACGTGGCACAAAAACAACCCTGCAAATTTCATTGTGATGAATCCTTTAACGAATCAACAAACGCAACTCCCTCYTTTGTTGAGTATGGGGGATGAAAAAACCAACAACCTGCAACTTATAACACTAAAGATGGTGAAACTCACGATAGATAGGAAATCCAAGTACAAAGTTTTTGTTGTAAGCTCCATATATTCCATGATACTTGGACCTCGACCTTTATTTGCTCAAGTCTATGACTCCAACATCAAAGAATGGACGATTGTGGAAGCAACACAAGGACGCATCATTGGGTTGAATTGTTTTTTCATGGACCTTGGTGTGTACAACTATGCAAATGGAACATTGCAAATTTTCAATGAAACCAATATTGWGCCAGGACTTGAGGTGGAAAGAGGTTGTTACGGGCTCATTGAAGACCATCTTTTTGTGTTGCAYAAAGAGGTATCTTCTRYCTMTGCAAATCTATTGGACRATGGTGCAAGTATGYTACAAAAGTATTGCATATCAGAGTATCATCTACCGGAGAAGTCAACTACTTGGGTGAAATTGGGTGTACGCARCTATGTTCCTTGCAAGTGCTTCCGTGACATACCATACAATRTTCACAATTTGAGACTTCTCGGCTGCAACGGTTTTTTACTTGTACTTGGTGTTTGTTCTCAATGTATTTGGCTTTACAATTTGTCAAGTTGTGAGTGGMGTAGCCTTCCAGTTTGTGTAAAACCTTTAGATATCAATATGATGTGTGAGATTAGTTGGAGTGCTATTGCTTAGGGCAAATAAGCAATATTAGGTCTTGATACATTTGATCCTTAATTTCTTGGTACTTGTGATTTTCTATAGCCGGATGCTATGAACTCTACTGTGAACTTTGCTATGTACGTTTGCCTCAATGCGCAAAAATCAATTTGAGATTTTGCTTCAAGCATTCTGGTCTTAAGTAAAGCCAAAAAAATTGYACATTTTACAAATATTCYTWAGGAACYATCTCAACCCATTGGCAAATAATCTTCTTGTGCAACATCTCAAGTTCGTCTCATGTGAAAGATAGCAAAAGTGTCATCCAAAATGCAAGCCTTGGCCATTTGCTAAGTGCCATAAAGGGTTTCTARATGTTTGGGTTMTGAATCTTCTTGTAGTTGCAATGTMCTCATAGTAAATCCTATTGAAGGTTCTACATTCATTTTTWAAAATAGTGAATATGATGCCTTTGTGTTSTATGTCTTCTAATWGATTGCCCAATTCTTCCATTTTGTRTGCACACTAAACCCAAACCATGCAKCAATGATCTAAAATGATACTCACAACACCCTCCCTCACTCCTTCATTACAACTTATTACGCATCAATCTCCAAGCATCTCATTGCTACATTGGTCACCTTCTAGTGTAGCAGCATTGTAAAGGCATGTGATTTTGAATTTGCTCTTGCGGAGTTTCCAACATGTAGCTTGGGCATGAAAGAACTTATAAGCTTGTCAAGTTCTAATTCTGTCGCAAAAAATTGTAGACATAAAGGTCTACAATCTAGGAAGGGTATGGATTYATGTTTCAGAACAAGCGTTCTAAAAGGTGCTAGAGTATTGGAATACCTCYAGTATAACAAAMTTGACAATACTTTCTGTCACCAAAKATTAGGGCCTCAAGGTTTCTATTYAGTGAGACATTCGTGTTGCAGATGGACCAGTGTGTAGCCTGTTATTGTGTTGGATTTATGAGGCTCTATAATGTTGCAAGTGGTTCATCAAGTGTGCAGATGCAGACTGACCATCTGTTGGTGTAATTACAAATAGAGTCTACGATGGACATATGTAGCATTATTTGGTATGTACTAAATAATCAGTTGTGTAAGGTAGTACGTATCATATGATTTCATATTACTCTGAATTCAATTGAATAGCACGCTCAACCATGAACCCTACATTGTCTTCACAGTCTGCAATTGGCATATGCAAAGATCTAATTGTAGGTTGAAAACCACCGTTAATAGTGTGCCAAGTAATTAAAATACATTGCATTGCCACATGTAACGGAAAAAACAACTGTAATGTAAATCCTACAATGCATAAGCAAGAAWAGAAAGTTTTCAASCATGAAGATCCATAACCCGAAACCYTAAAACTCCAACTGCAGGTGGCACATGGAGAGCGGTGGAACAAGATTTCAAATTGGCTAGGCTAAATGGGTTATTTGGAGCAAGAGACGTGTACCAATGTTGATAGCAGCGTTTTTGATGTTGCATTCTCCACTGCCATGTAGTAGTGATGATCCGTAGCTAATAATAATGTGATTCAGTTTCTCGTGGAATGTGATCCTCTGTCAAAGTAGTGCTATCGACATCAACCTGCAGCGGCATTCGTTCAAGTATTACACGAACGGTGGAATGTCCAACCTCTGTAAGCAAGTGAAATCTATCGATTCTGTTAAGAAACTGACTCATATTCACTCAAACTGCTGCAGGAGTAGATCATGGTCAGAATTAAAATTTCAATCTCTTCAATGCAGCCACCTTCCCCCATTCCGCTCAAGGAGCAGCAYACATTTTCTCTATGGAGGATTAATCCGCGATCTTTCGGCAGTTTGAGCCAAGCTAGGCTCCAAGAATCCAAGTCTGCACAACACGAAAATCAGYCATGAYGACACACTGAGAATAGAATCACTAAGAATCTGGTGAAYMTACAAATTTGTTGATACTAGAGTTGTTGAACAACGACATCTCAAAAATAGATTTTTCAGAGTAGATTCAATGTCGAGTGCCCTACACTGGAACAGGAGGATCAGCAGGAGAGGTCAAAAGTGGTGGATACTTCGAGAGTTATATATACTCTATCAAAGGCTGTATTATGAAACTTCACCACCAGAAGCATGAAGATAAGATTTTCAACATTGAAAACCATTACCCACCTCCGAAAGGTGGGTTTCAGCTTCCAACATTAGTTAGAAATAGTTGTTGAAGAATGTGAGTGCCACATGGCAAGTTTTATCCAATAATGAGAGCCTGAAACGGTGCAAGTGGCTACTTTGAAACTCACAAGGGATAAAAAGTGGAAGTCCAGACAAATTTCAAATGCGGGATGTCAGCCGTTACAGGACAATAATGCGGTTCAGATCTGTTCACATGGTCAGGACTCAGGAGAGATGTAAAGTTGGAACACATCAAACTTATTGGCAGTACTCTATTCTATGAGGGCATTTCAATGATGAATTTTTGTTTTTTGAGTGTTGAAACACTGAAATTTGCCCAATCCACTTAAGGAGTGATGTCCACCTCTGTATGCAGAATAAAAAGGTGAAGAGGACCAACATTCTACATGAATGTGCAATGAATTCTCCACAAATATGGTTGTGATTCCCTCGATTCACATAGCATGAGCAACATACCTGTAAATTGCCGAGGCCAATGAGGCCCCAAAGCAAGGACCAAACCAGTAGATTATATGAGCTCGACCCCAATGTCCACTAACTAATGCAGGACCAAAGCTCCTTGCAGGATTCATGGATGCTCCCGTGAAGGGCACCCCTACCAAATGATCCACCAACACAGCAAAACCAATCGGTATCGGTGCGATAACGCCTGCAGATCAACAGGAGCTTCTATCATCACAACCAATCTTTGCAGAAAAGGTAACTTGAACAGATTGCCTCTGGAACAGTAACAAACTCATGCAATGTGCTATTTGAACACGAAACGAGAACACTGCGAGATTCGTTGTCAAGACTTTTCAATGAAAATTAGTAGGAACTAACCAGGTCCACGACGGTCAACAGCGACACCGAATATGACAAAGATKAGCATGAAGGTGAGCACTATCTCCATCAAGCAACCTTGACTGTCAAATATGTTTCTGCCAAGGTCATGAGAGCCCAAACCCCTCTGCAAGTAGTCAGGAGTGCAACCTCGTATCAACAATGCTCCTATTACTGCTCCAAAGAGCTGCATAGGCGACAGTAAAATTTCTCAGGGCAAGATGAACTTGATGAGGACAATTATCATTATCTTCTACTTCTGTAATATTCGCTTGATTCCCAAAATCGTCGTGCTAACAGATCCATTACAAGCAAAAAATTTATCAAATGAACCGAATTTGAGTTTCATCCAAAATTGATGTACATTTGGATTTGCAAGTTTGCAATTAGTTGAGTGGAATGTATTTCACATTGCTTCTTAAGCAGCTTTAAAAGATTCAGGAACTCATTACCAACTTTTAACCTTTGTATCTCTTTGTATACCTCTAGCGTATACATTGAAGAAAAAGAAATAGTTTGTACGGGTCTTGTTGACCAGTTTGAAAGGGTAGGGTGTACCCCATTGAATTATTGAATACAGCCATTTCTAGGAGATCCAACTAAAGCACCAAATGAAAAGTAGGGATGGCAAGAAATTCTGTGTTGATATTCCGTATTTTCAACGCCAAACAGGGAGAAGGATATAAAGAGGTTTTATTTCGTACCTGAGCTCCAACATACAAGCCAGCTCGGATGAGGGTCTCCTTTCCAGCCACAACGAAGGCCAGTGTAACGGCAGGGTTTAGATGACCTCCTGAAATGGCTCCCGTTGCTGCTGCAAGGCAGCAGATAGCAACACCATGGGCCACGGCTATGATTACCACCCTTGCGCAGGTCATGTCTCGCGATATCATTCCTGCATTACTCGTTTTGAGCGCACAGTATTTRATGAGAAGCACCATGTGCATCTTCTGCATGTATGAAATTCAAATTTGTACCAACGTTCAAAATGGAGGTGCCCAATCCGTAGTGAGCACGATTCAGATGTGCTGCCTTGACAATCATAAGTCGCGCAAKATCTACTGACAATGGCGTGAACTTTT
The DNA here is from genome assembly GCA_006891605.1 of Pleurozium schreberi. Taxonomy (NCBI): domain Eukaryota; kingdom Viridiplantae; phylum Streptophyta; class Bryopsida; order Hypnales; family Hylocomiaceae; genus Pleurozium; species Pleurozium schreberi. The sequence goes on along the minus strand of VACF01002560.1, from coordinate 43,187 downwards.
CTGACAGTATAGGGAGAATGCTTCAATAGGAAGATACAAGTGCACCGAGWCACATACCTGATGCAATCACAGACCCACATCCAAGGAACACAAACAACATCGTGCCAATGAACTCAGCTGCCGCAGCTCGCCATTGCTCCAGAGACCGCAAGGTTTTATGGTCTCCTAGCTCAACCTGTATTGAAGATGAGAGTAGATTACCATCTGTAATTGGTTCAGGCCCACCCAATTCCCTTGTCTCAAGGCATGCTTGGTCGACCCGTTATTCAATCGTCTCGATCCTCATGATCATCTGTAAGATAAAGCACATTGACACAAATGCAAWAGAATAATCCAGCACGAGTGGAGGTAAAATTGAATCACCTTCATGAAGTTCAACATAGTGACCATCTTGACCATCGTTTGAATGGCTTGCGGTTGATCTGCAAGRAGGCCTCCACCCTCATGAAGCTCTACCACTTCATGATCTGGTCTCGATCGGGCTTCAACAGGATGCTTGTCGTGTTCATCGTAAGGTGGTGGCTCTCGTTCACTCACGTTTAATGAAGTGTATGGATCCACATTTTTCTTTGTCATTTGAAGCTCGTAGGGTGAGGCAGTCGATTTTGCGGTCGGATTTCCAGACGCGAAATTGGTGCCTGTTCTCGATCCTCCCTGTATTGTTTGACTGTAACCGCCAGTTTCCGGAGAGGTTCTCTGTGGCGGTGGAGCCCGTACTGGATTGGAAGAAGAGGCGTCCAACATTTGGATGCTGTATGGACTAGGTCTCGGACCGCCTCGTGTATCCATGTCCAATTGCAACTCCTTGAACTTGTACTGAAAAATGGAGGAAAGATCGGAAACCTTTCTGATTTAAGAATAAGGTTACTTTACCATACATACGTGCTCCGTTTGAACGCCGGCAATGTGACTATGTACACATGGAGCTTCAATAAATTACTCGGAATAAAGTCGATTGCGGCATGACGTCCGGCAGATGTGACGTTCTAGGGTTTCCTGTGCACCAAGCCCCAGTAGCGTGGCAATGCAATCTTCCGCCTCGAAACATTTCGAACAAAGAGAACCTCCAAAACTTACTCTAAGAGTGGATTAGTACGAGGACAGTCTTCAATGCGGAAACAGATTTTTSCACGATAAGTGCCGAGCTCTTTCTTACGCCTGATTGCAAAAACTGCTATGGTCTCGCAATTCCCGGCCATGGAGGATCCGCAAGGGTTGCAGGTCTCAGTGTACAGAAATTGGAAGTTAATACGGTTAAGTGGTACTGTACGAGAGACATACATGTATATACAGTTAGCTCAAGCGGAGACATTGGAAAAGACGCAATCGGCAGAAGAGCGGACGATCTTTACTTTGTCCGATTGTCGTGCTGCAGCTMCTGCTGCGCATCAATTTGCAGAAGCCGATGTATGTTCCCATCTCCCTGAGCGAGTTCACCGCGTAGWACGATATCTGGAAGAAAGAGTATTAGTTCCAGAATACCAAAAGGTAAACGAATTTTAAGATGTGTTCCGGTCGCAATCCGGTTGACGGCATTTGTGATCCTTAACTACAATTCAAAATGCTATGCCACTCTTTACTTATCAGCGCACACGCCACTGAGAGAAGTGGATGGTTCCTGTTTCTAACAGTGGTGATGTCGGAAATAACTTAGGTGCAGAGAATGTGTATATTCCGACCGCGTGGCGATCGAGCGTGAGTGAGCTGCTGACAAATTCAAACAGTGGATGAGGTCATAATGGAGTGACAGATTGACTAAGTGAAGGCATGGACATGTACCTGGTCCCACTGTCCTTAAAGTTTATTAACACTCTGCCGCCCTTCCCCAAAGAGGATGGGCTTCTCCTGTCAGCTCCTAATTATGAAGAAATTGACGCAAGTTGAGGTGTCGTTCGTCACTTTGACTCAGCGGCATGGCATTCAGTTCTTAGCAAATACTTCGTACATTCTTTATCGAGCTTCTCTGAAAGGATCGCTTCGGTTATTACAGATCGACCTCGCCGATTCAACATCTGCAGTCTTGTTTGGGTGATGCTTTTTGTTCCAACATCCTCCACTGATYAAATCGAAGTGCTATTCTTCAGTATTGTTCCATCTCCAGTTGCACCAGCTGCAGACGACACTACGAGAAAGTCTGATCAATTGATACTAGATTACGAGTGACGTTTTTGCACATTTCATAATATTCTTTTGCTTATCATAATATAGTTTCAGCCCTAGATGGATATGGCTGGAGAGTCATATGTATTTCGGTACCAATGTTTTGAAACTTGTGCACTACGATGTGTCTGACAATATGAACAACTGCCATCTGAGTCCACTTCGTATGATTGTGTGAATGATGCTCCGGCTATATTCAAAAGATGATGTTCTTGGCAAGAGAAAGAGGATGCGCAAGGATTGGAGTGCTCGCTTCCTTCATCGTCTGCATTTGCGGCACACATTGAACTTTCTTTTAAGTGAGAGATCAAGCTAAGATTATCAGGCTTAAACGATTAATCACTACTTGACAAGGAAGCAGGAAAGGATGTTGAAGACGGCCCATCTGTTCTTACCTGTGATGCGCATGCGCTTGTATGCATCGAAAGTTGGCTCATCAGAARATCGCGTTCAACGTAAATCTTGAAAACAACAAAAGGACGGTCGTGATTCCGAATCCCGTCATCACACTCTGTTTCTTGGCTCCCAGGACCCTGTCTCAATCCAACCGTGGCTTTCGAAAGAGTACTAAGCCTACTCCCACCACATGTCACCGGACAGGTTCACATGACCTGCTTCTTGACGCTAAAATGTCAGCTAGCACGGCAAGTWCACATCGCAATTCCGTCACAAGACCGCAACTGGTTATYAGCTTGATAGTCGATTCCGGCCATGTGACTTGCCCGTCGCTTGGACGCATCAGYGCAAGAAGCAACAGATCATGGTTTCGTAAAACGGGAAAATCCYCGTTATCCAATCTCTAATTCAGCAAACAATGTGATCGAATTTCATGYTTGTCAAGCTTTGAATGCGTACTTACAGCCATAATAACAGCATAAGAACGGAATCTTTGAGAACAAAATCGGAGGAAACGGCGCTTACAGCAACCAATTAAATTAACACGGAATCGAGATAAGCTTGATGCCTCTGGTGCTGGCTTGTACTCCCCTTTCTTTTTTAGCATTCGACTTTCGTCCCTTTTCTTTCGCAGAATTGTGAGAATCGGAATATTCTAAGCAAACAACAAAGCCATCGGACAAACCATCGGACAACCAAAACTTCACGACGTGAGGAAAAGAGTGTCGGAACTGACCACAGCTTGTGCGCAGGAGCAACGTTCAGAGAAAGTTCTACGTGCAGATTTACAGGCTTTTTTATCTCCACTACTACTGTATCTCTTGATGATAAAAAGCATCTCCCAACGCTGCTCGGTCAAGGTGACCTGCCAAAAGTGCAACTGGGCGGGCTCGGGAAACCTCTGACTGGCCTGGAGYGCAGTCACGACCCACAGTGGCACTCACGCCAAACCAACGCGCCAAGAGGTCCGGATGCTTGGTCTGGGTCACGGTGGGGGCATAACATTAGGGGTAAGGTAGAAGTACCCATACCCAATCACGTAAGCAATTATGGGACATTCAATCATGAGCAATTGGAGGCAATGGAATTTTTTATCTAGTAGGAAGATAACAAAAATTGGGATTGCAGGAATTCTTTACTTTTATTACCAAAATTGAAATTGTTACAAATTTTGGAAGTCAAAAAGTGTTTCAAACTCATAATCAATGTCTAGAGTCTTCCAATTTTGATCATAGCCGAACTTTCCTGCTCACTACTTCCTACTATCTTGCTCACTATTTCTAAGGCACTTTGAGACACATTATTTGTCCCAACCTTTAAAAGGAGTAAAAAAAATTCCAAAGAGAAAAAAATTGTATTCCAAGCTTGAGGAGAGAGAGAGAGAGAGAGAGAGAGAGAGAGAGAGAGAGAGAGAGAGAGAGAGAGAGAGAGAGAGAGAGAGAGAGAGAGAGAGAGAGAGAGACTTTTTTATTCTCTAAAGTTTGAGTCTTTGAGAATGGGGTGAAAAGGGTGTGACTACTCGTAAGGTAGACTATTGGTTTATTGTTAACCATTTAATTGTTTATAGGCCTATTATTAACCAACCTAAACCTTGAAGATTGGGATAATCTCTCTTTAGATCCCTAGGAGTGCATTTAGATTAATCTACAAAAAATCATTGGTTGACTGGAAAGTTACAACGGTAGGGAATCTTGTTTTAGGGGGAGCAAAAGAGACCCTCCAATGTTGGATGATAATCTCATGGGGTAACCTAGCTCTATGATTGCATAGATTAGTTTCTTGCTTGATTCGATAAAAYAATTACACAACATCAAAATATATAAAAGCTATATGCCACTTTGTTTTAAGAGGAATACAACACAATTGATGGCGTTAGCTTTTGTAGCACTGGGCTAATAGGGTTTGAGGTGCACTTGTGAGGAAGAAGAGTGATTTTTGTATTTTACAACAAAATAGGCAACAAAATTTTGTATTCAAAAGTGAGAGCTCTTAATTTCTTGTACATGGAAGTGACTGCTGCCTTGAGAAAATGTCTTCTTTTTCTTTGTTTTTTCTTGGAAGATTTTTTTGGATGATGTGTGCTTAGAAGGCATGCCATTGTGCTCCTAGATAGGTGTTKGAGGATGAAGAAGAAGATCAAGGAAATTGGGAGTTGATAATATAGTTAGGATTTGATTTATATGATGTCTAAATGGCCGTACTTTGGGGTGGATTATGTCTAGGTAGCACTACAAGAGAAAGGGGTGTTTTAAGTGAGTATTTAAGTATAGTCCACGATAAAAGATTATAAGTAATGACCTTTGAGGAGATTTTTAGTAAAATTTTACTAAAAATTCATGTGTTTTGAGTAAAATTTTACTAAAAATCTCCTTTATGGTCATTAGTTATAATCTTGTGTCTAGGACTATACTTAAATACTCACTTAAAACATCCCTTTCTCTTGTAGTTTAGAAGTCTCAACATTGACACAAGATATAAAATGCATGATTGCATGATTGCATGATGCAATATAATATTTTTGACAATCCTAAGTTTGTTTTGGCATTGTTCTATTAAAGTTGTAGGATGCAATGGTCTTCACTATTGACAAAAATCATGGATAGAGTATGTTTTCATAATAGTTAATTTTCACAAAAAAATGAATGCTTAAAGGCTCATGGAATTGTCTCCTCACTAGAAGATGACTTGTGCATTGTGTATATTTTGTTGTGGTGTTTTTGCRCATGCAACAAATGCTTATTGTTAGACAAGTGCATTGCCACTAATTCCTTGAAGAGTTTTTGTCTTGCAACTTGGCCCAAATTCAAGGAGTACCATTTGAGGCAATCTACTTATTCAGACTTTTAGAAGCAATTGGCTTTCAAACTTGAAGAAAACTTTCCCAATACGTATTGCATCAGTCAACTATGTGCATAATAAGTGAAAAAATTGTCCAATTATTTGACAAGGGGTGGAGATAGAGATGGGATAAGCAATTCACTTTGGAAGCTATTGCAAATGACAAACACCAAGTCTTGTATATAATAGAAACTCCAACAGCAAGTGGAGGATATATCATGTTCACTTGTTGCATCCTCCACAAACATCATATGCAAGGATGAAAAAGACATTAAAGTTTTAGAGGGCATTCATGGACATGATATTGTGTCAATGCATAGATGTTTGCTTGCTTGTACATCACCTTCTCTCATACCCTACTTTCCTATATAATCTTCTTTGCCCTCTTCAATCATGCCACTTAGACTCTCCTCTACAACTTGATTACAATCTATATCCCTCTCAACCTCTAAAGCAACACCAGATTCATGAATAAGGTAGAACATCCCATTGCAGCTAGATGACCCATAGTGGACACCTAATGACCCCATGATGATTTTTCAAACCATAATCAATATCTAACTTGACATCCATGGAGTGATTTGTGACCTCATTAGGCATCCTACTTTCTGAGTATAAATCATTGTAGGAAGTGACTTTTCAGTGCCTTCTACATTTGAAATTATTGGGACCACTTTAAGTGATTAACATGAGCATGTTAACTACTTTGTCTGAAAAATATAATTTCAATTGCTCTCACTATTTCTCACAGTTGTTTTTTAGTGCAATTTTTTTTTTAAATTTCAACAATGACACAAGGGCAGACTCCAAATTCTTACCACAATGGGCTATTTTACCTTACTAGCATTAAAATTCTTGATTAGATGAAAGAGTTTTTCTTTTTCAAGGGAGTTGTAACTTTATGAGTAGTCCACCTCTCCACCCACTTTGAATAATCCTTTAGTAGAATCCATATGTGCTCATACATGAACTTGTGCCATTTCCCATGGTCTAAAATAATGCTACTAGCTTTCCGTAGGAGATCAATATTTTTTCCACTCTTGATTATGTTTGTAAAAACTTCTTCCCTATTCTAGACCATCAATTTTTAAATTTTGTAACCTCTCCATGCCAAATATGAATTCAAAATTTTCCAATTTTATAATCCTTGATAAAGAAATTATTCCTGTAGTAATTTTTCCATACGATGTTTTGCAAATAAATTGCAAAAATTGCAAAAACTCAAAAGTACCATATTACTAACGGAACTTTGACAATGACTTCATGCAATTTCTCAGACAATTTCTACGTTGGCAGTCCGTCTGTCGTTGTAGGAATCAAAATGGATTTACAGGATCCCGAGAGCTTACTGGATCTGAGCACAGGGGGATTGACTTTGGACTGAATCGGGAAACCTATTTGTAATTAATTATATGGACATGCTACAAGTTGAACATGTGATTAAATTACTAAAAAAAATTGATGCCAAATGGAAATGGAAATGAAAATGGAAAAAAAAAAAAAAAAAAGAGCATTGTGAGGTAAGGTAGAACCACCCATAACCGATCACTTAAGCAATTTTAGACATGATTTGATGTAGTGCAACACAAAGCAATATTTTTAGAGGTGCAATGATAGAAATGTTAGGGATTGCAAAAACTTTGGTAGTTTTATAGCTTGAATTGAAATTATTATGAATTTTCAAAGGCATGAAGTGCATTGGACCCATTGCCAATCTTTAGACTCTTCCAATTCCAATCACTCAAAAAATTACTTTCCACTAATTGCTTCCTACTTTCTTGCGCACTAAGTTGGGACATGTGTCATGAACTTTTAATCCCAACCTTGAAAAGATGAAAAGAAAACATTTTAGCCTTGGTTGGAAATTAGTCAATCTACGGTTGGCTATGAGGCACTTGTTGATAATGGGTGGTTCTACCTTAGTCCCCTTTGCTTTTATATTTCAATTAATTTTTTTTAAATGTCTTTGCAATTTCAATTTTTGTAAGATTTTTTAATTTTTACAGTTTTGAAACTTTAAGTTTTAAATATGGTGATTTTAAAGATTATTATTTAACTTATTTAATTAAATCGAATTTGAAGGATCATTTTCTGAAATGAAAACTTACTTTATAAGGTAAAACATACTTGTATTCTATGTATTGTAGGATATTCGCTCCTCAATGGTTATGTTAATCAAAATCTAAAGTCTTGAAAATCAATACCTTCTACACTGAATAAGGCTGTTAAGCGGATCCATGCTGATTAGCCTGCATTTCACATTACATGAATATCTACTTTCGTTGTACATCATGTTACTAAAATCACTGAAGTGTCTAGGGGTTGTATATCATGTTTTAAACATCAGTCTACAATTTCCCTAGATAAGTCCCCGTTTAATTTTTTGGTCTCTTTAGAACTCCTACTTAGTGAAGATGATAGGGACCAACAACAACAATTAAATGGATTAAAAAATTAAGATTATGGTGTGTTTGGAACATGTTTGCATTCTATTGTAAGTTGTTCAAAATTTGAACATCTAGAATAGTCCTTGCGTTATTAAGGTTTGAATACATTCCATTATCTAATAAACTATCTAAGATACAAAAAACTCCTTCCATCCCAAAATAATTTTTTGGATCCCATTAATTTCATTGCAATAAGCTTAATACTACACTTTGAAAGGGGCTTCCAAACTTAAAGTTTTAGGATAATAGGATTAATTGTAAAGTAAAGTATAAGCAATGCAAAAGCGAGAGTTTGTAAAAAAGACAAGATCAAACTCTTTGGAGCACCAAAACTAAGGTCTAATGGAATTTGGTGCATTGTTTCTTTTCTGCTATTCTTAGTTATTATTTTACAGCCTAAGACATTCTTTCTACAACAGACTCATTTGTACCCCAAGTTGTATCTAGTCTACGATGCACAAAATTAAAGAAACTAGACTTTGTTCCAATTTGAGATCATAGAAGGAATATGAACTTATTATGTTAATCATTAGTTACTTTGCTTTTACATGAATATGTGGACAAATAGAACTTTTTGTCAAATTCAAATTCCCTCTTCAAGCACACATATTCCCTTCCTATGGGTTCAATATTCATTCAAAATAACTATGTATGGTCTCATTAGATGCACAATTTTTGTGCACTCCTATTTCATTCAAACCTTACTTTGAGGTAGACCATCGGCTTTGAATTATTTCAAAATTGAAACAACTAGAATGGGCATGCTCAGTCCTAAAGGTTATACCTTCATCTAAAATTCATTCACACACACATGATGAGCTTTATGATTAACTCTAATAGCAGTGCAATGAGCTCCAGTTCCAACTTGAAATGCAATAACATTCTTTTAGTTTTTTAGCAAAAGAATACCAAACATTTTGTTCAACCATAAGATCATTTTTTTTATAACAAGTGACCTTCGAGGGTCAAAACAAGGATTGACACGACAGGTATCCATGGCAATCGGATTTCAACCGGGATTGCACTCCATAGGTTTCCCCATCAAGACATAAACACAAACAAGACCACTATGCAAGCAATGTCAGCATGGGAAATTGAATTAGCCACCTTGTGGATGCATTTATTGGTTCCTACCACATGTGCCATTACCCGGGGTAGTTTAGGTTCATTTCAGACCTTGGAAGATTATTTTGGGTTTGTAGAGGATGAGTGATAGCGATGCTTCAGTTGAAAATTAAGTTTGGTCCGATGGTGGAAAGGTACCCAAACCAAATGGTGTGGTAGCAGATTCAATAGCTGGAAAGTGACAGGTGGTTTATCTACACTAAATAGTGAAATTAGGTTGTCCCTCACTAAGTTCTCGACATTCCACTCTGTATGAAATAAATATTCATTGTTATTGTACAAGAATGCACTACTTTTGAATTAGTTATTGGTGTAGTTGGAACTCATGAACCTCCATGTATACAAATGGAAGTATTTGTAGAATCTTTTTTGACTTTGATGTCTTGTAGAATAACTTTCTTGGAGTAAGACAACCAACCTAACTTAATTGTAAAGACAACCTAATTTCACTTTTCAGTGTAGCGTGAAATCACCCTGTCTAATATGACAGAAACCCCTTGCAGTGTGTTCCTGAACACGCTTGTTTCACAAAAATAAAAATAAAAATAAAATAAGTCCGTCTTGAGCAAGACTCCAAGTGTTTCCTGTGGATTCCTGCGTGAAAATTGATAATCAATTGATCCTATTCTAAGCATAAGCATAGTCACCGAGGAGTCAATGCTCGGAGCTAAATAATAAATCRATCTGTGACTCAGATCCCGCATCAACGTGTCGCCGCCCATTCACAATGCGCCACATGAGACATAAATTTCATTTCCCCGGAACACGTGGCACATTTAAAGCATTCCTTTCAAAGCAGGGACAAGTCACTGTGCAGAAATTGAAGCCAGGAGCAGAGGGAAGGGAGCAGAGGGCGATTCCTCTAAATTTAACGGAGGTTCATAATGTTCCAGTCACGCGAATTCATACTGTAGTAGTGAGGGCCTGAGGTTGTGGATTTACTGAAGGTTTTGGTCCTTTTATCTTATAGTCAGTAACGAATTGTAACGAATGAGGTTCATAATGTTCCAGTCACGCGAATTCATACTGTAGTAGTGAGGGCCTGAGGGATGGTTACATTTATTTTTTTATTTTTATTTTTTTAACCCCTAAATGCCCGAGGCACCAAAATGTTGTGTCCACTAAACTTCGAAGTTATAGAAAACCTAACTACTTTGTTATTTTAAGTAGTTTGTGTTTTTGGTAGATGCCTATTAAGGTCTAGCTTTAGCATCAAAAATACAATCTGAAAAATAAATGACTATGATTTTTCTACTCAAGATTTTGTGCAAGGGTACCATCTGTAATCTTGACTTTTCCTAGTGTTGAGGGCTCTTGGAAATGAGCCTCAAATAGACTAGATCTTGGAGACAAAATTGCAGAAGACATTCATTAAAGAAAAATGTAGAGTAGATTTTGAGAAGCTATAAATTGATTGGGGTTGTACATGTTGGGCCCTATAACTTCATATATTTTGATTGATGAACTTTTTAGATTCACCATGCAAAGAGTGGATTGAAGTTCTTTTGTAGTTTTGACACTTTTTTGGTTAAACATTATAATCTTTCAAATGATAAGTGATATTGTTATGTTTTCTTTTCCAATGTAATCTGTAACACGTGTAGTTTAGATTTGTACGGTTACAACTCAAAAAAATTGATTCAATTTATCAAATATTGATTTTTCATTCAACTTGGAGCAAATTTCTAGAAGCTGAAAACAAGCCTCGGGCATTTAGGGGTTAAAAGACGTATGATATGGTATTCCATTGCCAGAAAATGTACTCAAACTAGTGAAATTAGGATGCCCCTCACTAATTTCTAAACATTTGACACTACATTGTTATTTATTGTTACTACACAAGAATACAATACTTTTGAACCACTTATTGTTGTAATTGGGACTCATGAACCTTCATGTGTTCAAATGGGAGTATTTGTAAAATTATTTGTTGACTTAGATGGCTCATAGAGTGACTTTTGGGGGCTAAAGCAAGTTCCTTGTTAAGGCAACCTATTGACACTATTTTGTGTAGTCATACCTTACTCATTGCATGCACGTTCTTGAGAGAATGGAGACGACATGGCTCCCCGTTGGCTCTCCATTGGCAAAATATTCTTGCTTCTCCGAAAACTTCTCCACGTCTATTATTCTCCTCCAAAGGTGAGGYGAATGACGGGCATGAAGAAGGTTTCTTCATAGAAGTATATTCTCTTGTGTTCCTTRTTTYCCATGTGCTCYGTAGTTTTACCGCATTGCATGCCCTACACTACAAGCGACGAGCGACACCTATCGTTAAAACTGTTGAAAACTTATTGCAGGTAAATCCAATCTTCGTGTCTTGTAAACGAAGGTGTGACACCCTTCTTGTGTCTTGTCATGTATATGCAATCTTTAAGGGTGTCACACCTTCACCCAAAACTACTCCCCATTGGCTCGTCTTCTTTCACCAACTTTTCATCCTTTGTAAAAGTTTACTTGGTGAAGAAGGTGTGACTGCCCTTAAAATGATAGACTCGAGAAATGGGAAATGTTTGAGGAAAGTGTTCCGTCCCTTGTAGAAAATTCATTGAAAGGTACAATTTGTCATAGAATACTAAGGTAATTGAGTTAGTTACTTTACGGAAGCATCTTTTGTGCTTTCATTTTTGTGATTGTCTATGCTATCAGGACAAAAAGATCAAAGTAAAACCACCTAGATTTGCTATCTAGACAGTCACCTTGGAGAAGCTATGTGTCMACTCACATAATTTTTTKAAGATTGGAAAGTTTGAGAGAATCCATTTGCAAGTAGATTGAAGATAGTTTGTCTAAAAATGAATTTTCTATGATCTTTCGAAGTTTGTTTGGATTAAATTAGACAAACCACATCACTACATCCACCCCTTTTAAACGTAAAAATCCTTTGGTATGTGCTTGTTAATTGAGGAAAAATTATGTGGGCCTAAGTTAGTCTTTATTAACCTCTAAACAACCATTTGCCACTTAGGAAACAAAATGGATTTGGACCAATTTCATGTGACCTCAATTTTTAATGAAACTTTCTAAAACTTTTTCTTAAGATAGAAAAACTCATTAGCTTTGCGAAATTATAATTTTCATTTCAATCAATGCAAAAGAGCAAAAGTTATGCTATTTTGAACATAATTTAAATATTGTTTGGTAGAAAAAAAATCCACAAAAACTTGAAAAAAAAATTAATTGATTTTTTTCCTTATAGATAATATTTTTGTCTACATTTAAAGCTTTGTGATTCATTCTCTTTGGATTGGTGGTCTGAAATTTATGAACAATCTTATTTTGCGAGCAGTTTAAACATCTTCTCGATAAAACAATTTAAAGAATTCATTTTTGAATGCAATTTTCACACTTTTCCAAAATAAATTGTTTGAAATGGTAAAGTTTGCTCTCTAGAACAATTCCACTAAGGTGAAAGCACCCAAAACCGATCATTTAAGCAATTTAGCATAGCCGACGGCAATTCTTTTCTGAAAATGATTTTTTTGCAGTATTAGCAAGTGAAAATCATGAATATTAAAAAAATTAGATTTTTTGGATATTGCATGTAATTTCTATGATTTTTTTGAAGTGCCGGCTCACTAGACCACTGGAATTGTCATATAGCTATACCTAAATTTGAACACTGCTAAAATCAGCAGTCAACAAATCAGAATTAAGTATGTGTCATTCATATGTGTCAGCGAATCACAATCAAGTATTTGTAAGACATATTAACTACAACCAATGGACGCAATTAGGTGTAGTCTATGGTGGAGGATTGGGTACACGTGCGTTAATGGGTGTTTCTACCTTATTGGGATTATTGTATTTCAATCCCATCTTAGAGCTATTAAAAATTTAGTTATTTTTTCAATCTTGGACCTACTTCTACTTCACAATTTTTTAAGAAATGAAAATCAAGTGGATTTAAAAAAAAAATTGTCCTTAAACTTTCAACTCAATTCTTCACGACAATTTTTTTTTAAATCAAGGTCTTGAGTGCAAGAAATTTCCACAAATGGTGTTCAAAGTCATCTAAAAATGTAGGCCAATGTCAATTTTTTTCTTTTCTTTTCCAAATTTGAATGCTAATATATTCTAATCTATATGGTCAAACTTTTTTTATTTTTTTACCACATGATCTTAGACAAGTAAAGTACAAGGTTACACGGTTTGATTCTATAAAAGTTTTTTTTTGTTGGATGAACACCGCAAAAATGGCAATTTTGAGTGATTTTTAACAAAAAATGGCCTTGGTCCTTGAAGGATTAACTTGGAAATCTTTGCGATCTTCATCTTCACCTTCTTCAAAGTTGTCTTTGAAGTCTTCAAGCACTTGGTCATCACCACGACGACAAAACTTGATACATTTGATTGCAATTGGGATCTTTGGCTTAGCTCCATCCAACTCTCTATTTTGGGTGAGTTCACCCTCCCTTATACCTTTGCCATCTAGTGGTCCTCCAATGTCACCACCAAGATMTGTCTCGTGGTCCATTGACCACATCTAAATAGAAACAAAATCACAAACTCTAACACTCCAAATGCCTTGTATGGAGTCCACCAAAGATGTCATGAAGCATTTGGAGTATGATAGCAAGAATATTTTGTAAAATATTTGACAAGCAACTTGGAAAAACGAAATGTCACATCTTATACTAGTTGTTGTTTCTCCCTATACATTGTATCTTGCAAAGATTAGACGGAATTAGGAATTTTGTAATCTTTTGACACTCATTTAAATAATTCCCTCAAATATCTTTTCAACTCCTTCATGGCTTCCTCTTTAAAACTTGTTGTTTCTTTTGATCACTATTGGATTAAAATGACATCCAATTCTATTTGGGCTTCAATTTTAGTTGAGTGGCTTTGAAATTTCGTTTTTTTATTGTTGCTTTAAATAAGAGTCATGGTCACAAAATAGGCCTTACATTTAATTTGTTTTTTTTTCCCTAAAAATTATTTATTTTGTCATATAAAGGAGATCTCCCATTTCCAATCATGATCCCATTATTGCAGCTTAAAATGCTTGATGTCTTATTAGCTCAAGTGTAGGTGACAACTCATGTTTTGCATGACCCGCGGGAGCAACAACAATGTCCGGGAGCTGTACATTGAAAGCATACAATGATCACAATGTGTACATTGAAAGCCTTGCATCGATTTTGTGAACATTCTATGGTTGGAAATAGGTTTTCCTACATATCGAGAATTAGACAAATAGAATCTTCACAAAAAGAATACATGATAATTTTGTTTTTGACGGAAAAAAATCTAAAATTATGAAATTCATCTAAAATCTATTTCTCTACGCAGGAGTTTTTTATCTTGAACTTTCTGCATGCCGGAAATAAGTTGAACTGCTTCAATGGTTGAAAAAAGGTCATCATCTTGATATAGCTCTAGAATTCCAYTATATTTGTTGTGGCTTTGTGCAAAATCCATGATTGTGAAGTAGACCCTATATTTGTCAATACAAAAATGAATTCAACCCCCAAAGTCATCAATGAAAATATGGCCTAAACCAAATTCCAACTTAGAGGCATTTACTTGAAATTCAAAGTTGTAGATCTATGGTATATTTTTTATTTTGATACTTTTAACCCCTAAAGTGCCATTGTCCCTACAAGGGACAAAATGGATCTTGGGCAAGTTCCTAAGAGCTCAAATTTTGGCGGATTTGTTTGAAACTTTGCTATAACATAAGAAAACTTATTAGCTTTTTGGAAACATAATTTTTATTTCAATCAGTGCCTAGGAACAAAAGTTATGCCACAATAATCTCAAAATGGGGGAGACTAGGCGGCAAAACAAATCCTCAAAAAAATGAAAAAAAAATTTAATATTTTTTTCCTCATAGATTATGTTTTTGTTTAAATCAGAAGCTTTGATTCTTTCCATTTGGATTAGTGATGTGAAAAATATGGAGTTTCTTATTAACCCCTCAGGGCCGGAAGAGGCAAAAACTGCCTTCTYGGATTTTCAAACAAAATTTCAGGTGTGCAGGGAGATTTGGGTCACAAATTGATCAATAGTAATGCGTGGGGAATTGATCAATAGTCTAGTTTCAACAGCACTTCTCTGATCAATCAGGAATACCAATTGCTCAAGAGAGAGAACTTCATCAGAAGAGGTATGAGGCAATTAAAAATCAACCCTGGAAACCAGGCGGCCCTGAGGGGTTAAAGCATCTTCATGAAAAAAACTTTTTTTTCCACTTTGAATGCTAATATCTTTCAATCTGTATGGTCAAACATCAAAAAAAATTTACCACATGATCTGAGACAAGTGTAGTACAAGAATCTTGTGGTTACATTTTTTTTGTTTTTTTTGGATGAACGAAGTAGTTTTAGCAATTTTGAGTATTTTTTGACACGAAAATGGCCTTAGGACTTTAGGGGATTTGTATCTGCATACATGATCCCCCTTGAGACCTGTTGAAGCCAATGGGGTTTCCACGGGACCAAAACAAATCAATAATAAAAAATAAAAGTTTCAAATTGCCATTAGACTACAAACTCTCGAGGTGAAACTGACAAATATTCCACACTCATAGTCTTTGGTCTTGCAACTTTTATTCATTTATGTATATATAATGTATTTGAAATATTTGAAATATTTTGCAAGATTGTAAGCCCTGAAAATTCTTGTTGGGACCTGTAGGGACTCACGTGGTTCAATTGGGATTTAAATGAATTTTAGTGACTTGCAAAAAGATTTAGGGAAATTAGCAAGTAAATAAATTCTCAATTATATATATATATATATATATATATTAAAGAGTGTCGAGATGAACCCTAGAAGTGATTGTTCACTTGTAAGAGTATTATTTTATTTTATTTTTTGCACTTTCAATAATATTCACAAGTCTTTGAGTTATAGAGGGTACCTATTATAACGACATTGATTGGACTCGTTGGAGATTCAAAGATGTGCAATATTTTTTCCTTACAAGTTCAAATGAAATCATTATTATTTATCATTTTAGTATTTTTTAAAAGGTCCATCCTTCAAAAATACCTTGATAATCCATCAAACATAAAGTTATTTCAAGGGAGGAAATTCGTTGGAAGAGTATTACGTTATCTTAGACCATCTTTAAATTTGGAGTAGGAGCTATTGTTGAGCACCCATACATTTTCAAATGTGGAGATCAATAATGCGTACTTTATTGGGAATGATTGTGTATATATATAAAATGTTGGCTAAGTCATATATATTTATTGGATTGTATGCATCAAGCATGAAAGAGGATACCACCTTTGAATGAAGAATGATTGCCAAAGGCTCTTTAACAACATACAACTTAGGAAGACCATAAAATACAATTTCTCAATAGATCATGTAGAGTTTATAAAGAGAAAATAAATTTGTTTATCCGAGATGATGTCAACTCTTGTAGGGTATGCAACTTTTCTAGCACCTAAAGGATGAACATGCCGTGGTGGAGCCATGGATGAGAAGGAGTGCGATTAGAGTTGCCTTCATCACTTTGAGTCAATTTTATACTAGCTCTGCAACCAGGAAATTAAGTATTGTAGCTCTATTGGATAAAGGGCTATGAGAGTTTGACTAAGTATGAATATGGTAGGTAAGGATTGAACTTAGCTTATAAGGGTCTACATTGTTGAGGTGGTGTCGGATTTGAATACTATCTCCAAAAAATCACAAATAAACTTCAATGTTGATTGGAGGAACATAAAATTGTTTTAGAGCATGGAAACAATCTTTGACTTTGAATATGTGTGGACATGCGGCTACGCAATGTTTTGTAGTCTTTGACATTGAATAAGACAAATTAGACAATCATTGGTTTGTATGAATCATACGTGACATCCATGTATCCCTTTATCAATTACAAGAATAGAGTTATTTATAAGCTTGCTGTATTTGCTTAGGAATTAAGTGTCCATTTGTAAAGAAAATAGTCATGAGTCTATAATGATCAAGAATAATAGGTGCTATATTCTTTACTTTTAAATGTAGCATGATAACCTTGTTTATGGGTATATTTGAAATGAAGTTTTTAGAAGGGAATTTATCTTGTGTGGATTGGCTTGATCCACCCTACTCCTATTAATCAAAATATTAGCATCACAATGATGTTGGATAGGGTTGAAGGTTGATGAGGTAGCGTTGGGGGTGGTGACAAAAACTCATACTCTACTCACATTTGATGGAATTTCAAGCAATAGGAGGGCCATTTCATACGTGTTCTTCTTGTTGTTCCTGATGCAATGAAAGAGCAGCTGGATGATGTCAAAAAAATAAATACTAAAATAAAAGCTCAAAAATAAAATAAATTAAAATTCTATTCTTTCAAAAATAAGAAAATGATGTGGCCAAACTTTGGCCACATTAGACTCTTTTTGCAGCGCTGTTGTAGCCCAATTCTTGTGTTCCCCATAGTTCATGAACTTGCAACCCCTCTTCCTGGCCCAAATCTTATGTAATGTTTGAAGGAAGGGTAATTTGAAGGGAATAAATAAAAAATTAAGCTAATTTGATCTACAAATTTGTATAGTTGGTGATGGAAGAAGCTCTATGATGCAAAATTGTGTTGGAAACCCATGCCTCTTTTGTTGACAATCTAGGATATTTGTTGGCACAAATTGAATGCCATGGGTACCAATGATTATGTCTTAAAGGTCAAGAAGATGCATATTTTTTCATGAAAATCAATTATATGAGAGATTTTTTGCAAAGGTATTACAATAGATTCATCTTTTGATATGAAATTTTGGTCCCCAAAAGCACCTGCACCACTACCAAGTCAATGTCAATGTGTTGGATTCTCTCAAGGATTTGAGATTGTGAAATAGAGCTCTTGACAAGTTGGACTTCGATTGGGCCACAAGGATCATATTATTGATTTTTGTATACAAGAAATGTTTCCATCTTTTTGACCTTTTTTAGATTGAGTTAATTTGGGTTCTAATTGCAAAACTCAATTTAAATGTACTTTTTCCAAATTAAACTTTATAAGGTTGATACATTGAATTTTTACCTTGTAGGTAACACGGTGCACCACTTTTTGTTCGAATGCAACAAATGGAAAATTTTACAAATTTCAAGAAAATCATAGATATATATTGAAATTTAATATCAACATAAATTTGAATTTAGGTGGTCTTAAAATTTCAATGTTGTGCTACCACCATTAAAAATTTCATGAAATGGAAATTATATTTTTACAAAACACAATATTCTTAAAAAAACATTGCAAGTCCTACAAACAAAAGTATTCTTCAAAATTCATGAAAAGAGATTTTTTGATGAATTTTGAGATTTATATAATTATTTCATGCATCCAAATATGAACTAATAGCAAAACTCAAAAAGATAGATTTTTTTGAGTTTTTTTTTTTTCAATTGAATTTTTGTGTATTTTTAGTTTATTTTAACAGAATTTCTATTTTAATAATGTTTGACATCTAAGCCATCATCCTAGACAAATTTGGTATTAATGTAGTCTATTATCAATAGAGTTTTTAGTCTTGTGGACATACTTGAGGTGCAATAGAATGAATTCAAATTTTGAGGCTCATCTATTTTAAAAACAAGACACAGAACCTTGTTTTGAGGTCATTGCTTCTGTGTAAAGGAAGAACATAAAAAAAGTGAAGCATGAATAAATTACATCATCACAAGGATTGCAATCAACAATTCAATTTGACATTATTTGGTAGATTCCATGTTACTTACAWCTCAGGGATTAAAATGACATTTTGTAAAATTCTTTGAGTGACATGATTATAGGTGTCTATATTATAGGTACCTATGTTATAAATTTTTTTCATGTTCTTGTGTACTAATATTATAGGTRCATTTATTATAAGTTCCTTCAAATGATTGTAGGTACATACCTAAAACTAGGTTCAAAGACTAATGGGCTCAAGTTTGTGCACCTACATGCTAGCATTGTTGTATGATTAGTATTATGCAAGTAATTAATTTTTAATCCTCAACAATGCAATGAACAAGTGACTTTATTTTTATCTTCAAAGCTTCTTAGTTTGATATGCTGTTTTTATTTACTATGCAAAATTATTGAGAAGGATTTCATGAAGAGAAGCTTGGGACATAAGTTGCATTATATCAAAACACATGGATTACCAAGGATYCCATGACCTTTTGACTAAAGAGTGCATTCACAATGAAAAACACATAGTAAGCCACGTATAGTGAACATTTTGCTTGATTTTTTAGAATTGTTTTTACATATAGAATTTTAGATGACAAATAAATTTTCTCACGTTGATATTATTTAACTTTTTACTTCTACAACAATCTTATAGACAATCTTCATCCAAAAGAAATTCAAGAGAAAGAGAAAAATGAGAGGGGTAACAAATTTTGTCACGTTGATATTATTTAACATTTTACTTATATAACAATCTTATGGACAATCTTCATGCAAAAGAAATTCAAGAGAAAGAGAACATGAAGGGTTGTATCTATTTATATTGAAAAAGAAGACTCAACATTGTCAAAATATACATTTGTTGTGAATGTGAGGAAGTTTTGTGTAAGACCATACTTAAAAAGTGAGCAAATTCTACTTGAAATAAAGCCTCTTGTAGCAAAGCTAATCTCAATCATAGCATAGCGTAGCCAATTGTTTAAATCCAATGATGTCAATCTTAAGATCAATCAAAATGACAAGTTTACAATTGTGAGATTACATAAGTCATGGTCTTCCAAAATTCTGTTAGGCCTACATTTAAGAGGTGGGAAAGAAAAAATGCAT
The DNA here is from genome assembly GCA_006891605.1 of Pleurozium schreberi. Taxonomy (NCBI): domain Eukaryota; kingdom Viridiplantae; phylum Streptophyta; class Bryopsida; order Hypnales; family Hylocomiaceae; genus Pleurozium; species Pleurozium schreberi. The sequence goes on along the minus strand of VACF01002560.1, from coordinate 23,492 downwards.
TTCCTAGAGAGCAATGCATGATCAAAAGGGGATTATACAAAAAAGAAAGGATCAACCTAGAGGGCAAACAAAGCTTGACCAAAAAACTCTCTTTTATTGTAGTTTTCAATGACAAGGATATTGCCATGGGCACAACATTATATAGGAGCAATTGAACATATAGAAGTCTAAGGTTTAAATTAAAAAAATATATTGCTTAATTATATTGGAGTTGTTGCATAATCACTTTTGAAACCTCAATTGCAACTTGCAATCTATACCTTAAATGAGTTTGTTTTGTTTTGTTATGGTGAGATCTCCAAAATCACATGTCGTTGGAATACTACCCAAAAGCGCTCAACGAGAAGGGATCCATAGACTTTGCTTTGTGGCSTTGACTCATAGGAGAAAAGATATTGAATTTTGAAGTCCTTGGGAATTTAAAAAGTAGAAAATTCCTTCATTAGATGGGATTTGGGTATTGTAGAGGGTTGCAAGTGTTTTGCAATCTTGGAATGCAGGAAGTGTACAAAACTGTGCAGCAACGCTATAACATGGCCAAAATTTGGCCACATGAATCTTTTTGAGAGGATTTTTTCCAATTTTTTTTTTGATTTCAGAAACAATTTTTTTAGATTTTATTATTTTGTTTTATTTTTTGTATTTATATCCCTAATAACAACCAACTGTTCCCCGTCTTCATTGGGAACAACAAGGGAACATGCTTGAAATGCCCTTCCCTTGTCTCAAAAAACATCTAATGTTACTTTTACTTTAGTACGCTATAGCAATCCCAATGAGCATATACCAGTCATTGAAATATCTTGAGGATGGGTAACAAAAGCAAACAACCATCATCTASTTTGACCATGTCCGATTCCAAGTGGACTTCTTACCCATGATTGAAAAYAGTGTTGGCATTTCACCCAACTTGACCTAGAGCCTCTTTCTCAACCAATCACTACGGTACGTTAAAAGTTTCAGTGGACCCCTTCCGGAGTAACTTTATATTACCCACCCACCCAAAGAAAAAAAAAACAAAAACAAAACTTAACCGAACCTGGAGAGAGCGTAAAAACACAAGAGCTTCCTGAAGCGGCAGATCCACTTCACTCCATCCACACCGCACTGACTGGTTCCATGGTATTAACTTATTACTATTAATAATAATTCCTTCGCCCCGTGCAGTCAAGAACGGGGTACACCAGATGGGGTCCGTGCATGGCCACGGGACCGTGGGCACGGTTGAAGGCCCTCCGTAGGACACGGTCATAGGGGACTCGGGAGGTCTCGGACCCAAGACGCTGGCAGGGGATAGGCCTTGACCCTGGCTGGCCCCCTGCAGGTGTGCTCGCCTTGCTGCTGCTCCCCGAGGGTTCCGTCGACGCTCGCTGCCGCAGCACCATTCCGCCCTCGTCTTTCGCCACCGTCGCGCGCGCGCGCRCTTGCAGCTCTCCGTTGCCAGCTTGACGTCGAGCATCTTCGGTTGGCCATCTTATGCGCCTRGAATCTTCAATTTTGGGTAGCTGTGGAATGCGCTCGAGCTAACCCTAGGGAGGGGGCTCGTACGACGATGTTGTGGTTGCTCTCCGATGAGGGGAGCGTGTTTAGGAGCGAGTTGACGGCGTGGAGTGGATGGTGACTGCGGAGTCTGGACGTGAGCAGATCCGTTTCGAGTTTCATAGTGGAGTGGGGAACTGCTTTGAAATTGAGGGGAAGTTTGGTCGCGGTTTCCGCGTTTTATGGTGTTTGAGGGGGAAGAAGACGAAGCATATCTGTGAAGAAGGGGAAGACTAAAGATCCAGATCTTCGGGAAGGGTAAGTATGTCGCGTGGCGTGGACGGTGGAGTTGTGATCACGGCCAGGGAGTTATTGCGGAGGACGTTGGGGACAAGAGAGTGAGAAGCTTAGTTTGGTTTGGTTTGTAAATAGTGGTGCAAGAGAGCGGTGGATAGGTTGATTAGAGGCCGGGGCGTGATAGTAAGACAGACGGGTATCTGTGCCGATTGTTATGAACCTTTAAGGGCGGTTTTTTGATTTTGCCGAATGCAGCGGAAGGAGTTGCCGATGCCTGCAATGAGGTATGGATGGTGTCCAACGAGTGTTTGACGGTGCGGGGTCTACGTGGATGGCTTAAGGTGTGGTTGATGCTGGTGAAGAGAGCGTTGGAGGGTATTTGGTGTGAGGTGAGCGGTGTTAGGGTGTGCGGCAGGTGGAGTATGTCTGGTGGTCAGAGGTCGTCTTCCATGATGCCGCTCAAGAGCTTGATACGAGAATTTCAGGAGATGAAGGGCGGGATAGGGAGCATTTCCCGGCGAAGCTTCGAGCTGAAGTTCCCACACCACCACAGGGGGAGGTCCAGCGGGATGGTTCTKGACGAGTCGCAGTTGCGACCGGAACCACCGGTGGAGCAGAGCTGCTGGGCCAACATGCCGCCGGAGCTCCTGCGGGACGTGATACAGAGAGTGGAGGCTAGTGAGAGTGCGTGGCCGAGCCGGAAGCATGTCGTGGCTTGCGCAGCCGTGTGCAGCTCGTGGAGGGAGATAACCAAGGAGCTCGTCCGGACGCCGGAGCAGTCGGGCCGGTTGACATTTCCGATCGCTTTGAAGCAGGTAGGGTTTGATGCGAGGGGAATGTGRTTGGATCGTGGAAATGGATAAGCTTRAAGTTACGWTTAAGCTAGGWTATTGGAATACCRACTGGTGYTCGATTAGATGTCGTTATGGTGATCCYTTTRCCATTCTGMAGATGTGKTTTTCTTCGTSTGGTATATAAARTGAATGGAAAGGTATCGYGAGTGTTGTYGTAGTTCTGTTCTTCTCGAACCTTGCCGTCTGTAGGTTCGATAATTCAACGGTCGCTGGATTGAAGGTGGTCCTAGTATCACTAATGTTATTTCGCTATTAAGGAGRGTATTATTAGTGTGCAGGAAGAGGTTAAGAATTGAGCACGGTCGGTATGAATATATGTACCGACTGATGCTCGAGTGAAAAGGGTCCAAGGAGATCAAGTGTATCCTTTCGGATTCTATAGATGTGTCTTTCCTGGTTAGCACTCCGGTCGCTGGTTCTCCGTGCATCACATGTGGAAAAAATGAAAGAGATTTGGGGTTGTGAAAGGTAAGCTGGATTGAAGGTGGTCGTAGTATCAGCTTGCTTTKCCGTTCTATCATCAAGGGCAATAGTGATAGTGCGCATGGATGGCTATGAAATGAGCACGTTCGGTATCTATTGCATTCACTGACCCTGCCGTTTATGCTGTTTGCAGCCTGGACCTCGTGAGAACACCGTGCAATGCTTCATAAAGCGGGACAGGACTACCTCAACATACCAGCTCTTTTTAGGTCTTCCTCCCAGTGAGTTCCTTTCAAATCACTGCYTGATCTGACCAAATTGTCTTGATRTAGCAGAAATTCTTYGGTTTGGTCTTTAATTGCTGTACAAGATTGAATCATTCTTTACAGGAATGTCTGGATTGATATGCATGCTTTTATGATAGATATAYAGTTTGAATTTTTGCGCAGTGTTGGGCAAGCAAATTTGGGGCAGAATTTTTCTTTATTCCAAACCATGTTTAGGTCGCTTATTGTGTTGCATGCATGGATTGACACAGCTTTGGTGGAAAACGGCAAGTTCCTTTTAGCTGCAAGAAAGTTTCGGCGGGCAACTAGTACCGATTACATAATTTCTATCAACTCTGAAGATATGTCAAGAGGAAGTACTACATACGTTGGAAAACTCAGGTATTCACAATCATTAAATTTTTTTTCTTTCCCAGAGCGTTTGACATTTCTGGTCCGATTCTGATGCGGATCTTGTAGTTTTTTTATCAATACATTTACATTCGTTATATTTTTCTAATGCTATCGGTTTGCATTGATCTTCTCCTTTAGGTCAAATTTCTTGGGTACGAAATTCACTATCTACGACAGTCAGCCTCCTCACAATGGAGTGTTGGCATCTAACCGTGGCACTCGACGCATCGGATCGAAGCAGTTGTCATCTCGTGTACATTCTGGAAGCTACAACGTAGCACACATAGCGTACGAGTTGAATGTCCTGGGCACGCGCGGCCCCAGACGCATGCAATGCACGCTCCACACAATACCCGCKTCTGCAATGGARTTGGGAGGCAGTGCTCCCACTCCCACCGAGTTTACAGCGAGCACTCTGGAGGACACACACATTCCTTACTCAAGCGTATTGTCGTCCCCTCGATCAAAAGCGGCTGTAGTTGACAGCAGCACTTTGGAAGGCGAGTTTGTCTCGGGTCTTCTGAGCAAGGATGAGCCTCTGGTACTGAAGAACAAAGCTCCACGGTGGCACGAACAGCTGCAGTGCTGGTGTCTAAACTTCCGAGGCCGGGTAACGGTGGCATCCGTCAAGAAYTTTCAGCTAGTGGCATCAACGGAGGCTCCACCGACGACCACGCAAAGCGACCACGATAAAGTACTGTTGCAGTTTGGAAAGATTGGGAAGGATATGTTTACAATGGACTACCGGTACCCTCTTTCCGCTTTCCARGCATTTGCGATCTGTTTGAGCAGCTTCGATACCAAGTTGGCTTGTGAGTAGTAGGATGTACAGCCTTTGTTCCCCTCAAATCTCGTCCATCATAGTTCAATCGCCATACGCAGCTGGCTCAAACGGAAGAGTGGTGGACGCTTCTCGGGCAGGTCTTGGTTTGGATTTGGGGGGACCTTCAAAGTATCTAGTAGGCAGGGTTTTGACTGCTTGGTTGAATTCGTCAAGGGCGGTTCACATCTTTCTATGCAGTCTYCAATCYTCGTCTCAAMGCAGGCAGATTCCTGTAGCATTGGCAGTAGTCGTCATGTGAATGATAAAAAGCATAGGCGGGTCCTTGACTTACTTCGGGTTTGTTAAGGTTACTCATTTGCTGAATAGCTTTAGCCACAGCTTGCTGTTCTGAGCTCTTYAAGACTGTAAATACGTCTAATCCTTGTGTTTGACTTCTATTATCTTTTTCTTTTCATTTTATCTGTCTTGGTSCGTCAGGATGTCTCTTTGAATCTGTGARTGTCGCTGCTTTGGAATTTGGTAGTTGGTAGAATCGGATATGCTGTTGTGTCCTCGCTATTTACCGGTATCATAGCGGTGGCGAGGATTCACGGTTGAAGAGATTGAAGATTCTGCTGCAGCAGTTTTGTTTGATTGAAAACTGGAGCTGTAAAGGATGGATAGGTTTTAGAGGTTTTAGTAACTACTGTAGAATCTTTGGTGAGCGGCTTSTTGTAATTTGTCAAAAGGAGATGCTCTTAAAGTGAGCAGTGTTGAAATGAAAACTTGCTCATGGATTTCTCTTGGTCCAAACGTCCAAATTGATGAATGCTTAGGGATGCGGGAATGACTAAGGAATGCTTAGGGAGACTAAACTTAATTGGAGAGTTTCTTTATTGGTGTGGACGGTTCCAGTCTCCAAAATAAGTGAAATTGTATCCATCTTCAGKTGCAGAATAATAATATATAACTTCATCTTGGCTTGTCTCTTCTTTTTTAACCCCTCATTGCCCAAGGCCTTTTTGAGCTTCTAGGAATTTGCTCTAAATTGAACAAAAAGCTGACATTTTKATAAGTCATAGCAATTTTCTTGGAATTGTAACCAAAYCCAAACTASACATGTTTGAGATCATGTAGGAAAAGTCTATTTAAAAAGTTGGCCACCAWGAAATTATGAGGTTAAAYGGCCTAACATSTGTAACCTCAATTAATTTATGACTTCTCAAAATCTACTSTACAATTTTTATAAAYGAGTTTCTAATATGAATTTTTCTCCAAGATCTATTATATTTGAGGTTCATTTTCAAGACCCCTCAACACTACGGAAAGCCAARATTACAACGGRCCTTGCACAAAATCTTGAATAGAGAAATGATAATCMATCATTTTCAAAATTAGATCTTTGATGCTAAAACTAGATTTTGAAAAGAAATTTTCAAAAATATAAACTACWAAAAATAATAACTTSTTTAGGSTTTATTTAACTTCAAAATATTGGAGACACCAAAATTTGGTGCCTCAAGCATTTAGGGGTTRAACTTCGATGTATTCAAATAAGATKATTGAWATGTAATAATGGCCAATGCTTTTGKCCGTCCTTGTACARATARARTCTTTATTTATATAGGGGTGCATTTGTTGGGAGGTATGTGTTATTTATCTTCAATAAATTGATTTGACAAATCACATGGTTTAGAGAATCATTGATTTTGAAGTGTGAGTTCCACTAAGTGGGTGAATTATTCAACTTGAGTTATTACTTTAAACCAAGGATGAAAAGCACAATGTAGAAAAATGGTCCATTTTAAGGCAAGTGCATCTTGTAAGTAATCTTCCTTATATGTGTTGTAGATGAGTTACTTGCAAATTATGGAGCTTCCATGTATAATTGACAATTCCAATGAGCAATTATATTCTTCCTAATTGCTCCCTAATCTGCAACAAATTCTCTATTAGAAAAAATATGAACCTTTAATAAGGCCTTCAATTTTTTCACTATTGTTGTCGTCATTGGTTGTTATGTTCCAATTCTTCCCAATCATGCCCACATTACATGAGATGTGAGGGCAATGAAGGGCCGTTTCAGACCTGTTCCCTCGTTGTTTCCAATGCAATAAGGGAACGGCTAATTGCTATCAAGGTTCCAATCACTACAAAAAAATTTTAATTTTAATTTCAATTTTTTATTTTGTGTCTGAAATCAAAAAAGAAGTTTTAAAAAAAAATCAAAAAAATGATGTGGCAGACTCTCGACCACGTCACAATACTCATGTGGCGCAGTTTTTTGTGTTCCCGCAGTCCAGGAACTTGCAGTCTCTTGGAGGCCTCAAATCTCATGTAATGAGTGCCAGTTTTTTGGGCCCTTTGTTTTTTTTTCTTTGGAAGGTTGGTTAAAGACGATGACAATGAGCTTTCTAATGTCACGAGGATTCAAAGTGTTGAATCACTTTATGCAAATTTGAGGCCAAAATTTCAGTTTTTCTTTAGAATACGGAAACTTTCATCAAATTATACATTCAAATTTTGTTTAATGGCTCTAGAAATTTGCAACAATGCAGCGTTTTGGGAGGAATTTAAAATGTGGGGAGATTTGAGATGGAKAGAGCTTCCGAATTCGATGAATCATTTCATAGATCGAAATTTCATCCATRGGCCAATTTTTCAGTTTTTCAGTATCATGAAGTCAAATTCTAAGTTTGTGGCTTGGCTCTTTTGCTTGGTTCTTTGGTTTTGCAACACCACAATTTTCTAGAGAATTTAAAATTGGAGAAAATTGGAGAATGATATAGCTTACAAGTGCGATGAATCAGTTAGTAGGTTCCTTTTGRTGTAGAATAACTTCAATCAAAGTCTATCTTTGAAATTCAATTTTTGGCTATTTGACAAGGCCTCTTTATTTTGGGAGGATTTGGGAGTGTGATGATTCTTCCTCAAGAAAGCTTCCAAGTGTGAAGAATCAATGCAAGGTTCAAATTTCAAATAAAATTGTTTCAATCAAAAGTTACGGTTACACTTGCAACGGTCCTATTCAACTTGTTTTTTCTTAMTTTTCAATTTGGAGGTTTGTAGTTTCTTCCATTTGGGGAGTTTTTGGGTGAAAATGAGACCATGATCTACTGTGCAAGCTACATTATTTGTATTGAAGGAGATGCAAGTGTCCCCATTACATTGAAGGTTAGTACCTAGATAAGCCCTAATGCTTGAAAGACAAGGTGGACACGCATATGAAGCAAAGAAGCCTAGAGGGAACTCAATTGAGGGGGCTTACAAGGGAAAAATTTTGAATTTTTTTGTAGAACAAGTAGCACATCTTACATGAATAGGCAATTGCACAAAGCTCACTTAGGAAAGTGAACAATAGKCTATTTTGACAAGGATGTAGTTACAAACAACTCTTGAGAAAGAATTTTTTTATACATTCTATTATCTGAGGGTTGAAAATACACGATATAGACGTCTAGAGTCAATTTTTTTGCCAAATTTCTATGAGCCACTGTAAACTCTTCCAAATATGGCATCCCAAGTGAAGTTTTTTTAACAAAGATGAAGTTTAATTTTGTTGTAATAATGAAACCTACCATTGGAAGGAGGACAAATCACCTACATTGGTTTATACCTATTGTAGTAACGGTCAATCTATTTTTATGTTTAAATAATATACATCAATCTAAAACTTGTGTCATTTTTACAAATGTGACAAAAGAATTGATGTTTCCATAATTATGAATAGCCATTGGGATACCAAAGTCACATCAAGAATTGGCCTCCCATTTTTGGTGCACCCAATTCAATGAGCTTGGGCTGTGTAATGTCTTTTTTGAATAAAAAATTCATTCCACCAAATTCATTCCACCAAATTTGCCCATCATCTAGGTATTAGGGGTTGGAACCAATTTTAGTGTTTGTCCAATTACAAGCTAAGTGAAGATTCTTGGCCTTTGACACAACAAATTGGCTCGATCTCTAGATATAAAGAGGCCCTCATACTCAAACTTTTGATTAAATCAACATTGTCTCTTACTTGGAAACCAATGGCAAACCATCAATCAAGCGAGGCTCATTGATATTGTATGCATTGCTTGAGAATATGAAAATTGGGAAGGTAGAAATTGGTTAATTTGAATGTGTACATGGGGATTGTYATCACTTTAGGCTTGGATTGCACAACTAATTTTAATTTGTCGATAGTAAAGGGTAACCATGTTCAAAAGGTACACAAATGACTAACTTTATGTGCATATTATAAAATATTGAAGCCAATATTATATGCATGTTATTTATTAAATAGGGAAGCAAAGTTTTTCTTTAGCATCAAAAAAATGTTGAGAATCATAATTACAATGAATTTCTAAGATTGAATTTAAAGAAAAAGACCTTAGTCAAGCTACTTTGAAACATTTATATTCTTTGAAAAWGCCATTTTAAATTTAGGCATTTGAATATTTTATAATGGCTAAAGTAATTCGTAAAATTAGCAAAAACTTTGATGGTGAAAACACAATCTTTTCTGTGATAGGAAGTATTCAAAGATATAGATCATCCYAGATATATATATTTTTTTCCTCACAAATAAAACATGATTGTAGTGATCTGTTTTTGAATGATATTGATATGAAAATAACACATATAAAAAAAATTAATAATAGTAATAATAATTTGTTGGAAGATTAAATTTGCTGTTAGAAACTTTAGAGGTTATTGCTGTGAAAGCCAAAAAAGGCAGAACGGGGGCGCGAGACCCCCTCACATAACAAGAAAGCAAATTACATGAGATCCCGAGGGATGGTGAAGTTCCACGAGACAAGTCCCGGGTGACTAAAGACAGGACACCACTGAGAAGTGAACTGAGTTCGAACAAATTCTAATTTATCTTTGCTTTTAATTCTATGACTGAAATCTAACTTGATTGCCATACCGGCGTGGATGGTTGCCCCCCAAGCCGCCTGTAGAATCCTGTCACAGGTGAAGTCCTGGGTGTCATACTTCCCCGCGCACCTTTCAATCCAGATGAACCAAACAATGAAAGAACGAACGATGTCCCAAGACTAGAATTCACACACGTATTTGCCCACTTTAAATTTATCAGATAGACTAATACGGCCCAACAAAACATCCCTAAAACAGTTCAAACATGGGACCTTGAAGATGATACTAAAATTCTTGAAATGCTCCCAAATCTCTTTCGCGTACTTGCAATCCCAAAAGAGGTGTTGGGCCGTCTCCATATGATGCCCGCAGGAGGGGCAGCTGTGAGAGGTTTAGGGAATATGCCATGAGAGCCAATCCCCCGTGACCACCCCACGGTTCAGGATCTGCCAAAGAAGCATAGCCGATTTACAAGGCCTGTACTGATGCCACAAGAGTTTAAACGAAAGAATCCATCTCTGCTCCGTGAATCCCTGTTTAATAAGTTCACRCATACCGATGGAGACCTCCGGTTTGCGAGAAAGCATTTCCTTATATCCCCTCCTAACGGTATACTTCCAAAAGGGGTTTTTCTGCTGGACGCCCGTCTTCTCCCATTCCCACTCCCCCGGGTCCCAAGGCAAGTCTTTCAGCATCGACTTATGAAAGTGCCACAAAGAATCTGGCGCTTGTACGGGCTCCTGTGGATTATAGTCGTAGAAGGACCATCTGGCTGCATCCCATCTCACCACCCTTATTGGCTGAATGGTTCCTACAGGTTTTGGTGTTCCACTGTCCATCGGGAGGAGCCTTCTTGTGTCCGGATGACTCCTGAAAACCTTGACGAAGGTTTGTCCTTTGGAAAGGATCTGCTGAAAAATGACCGTCTGATCCTGTACAGCGTAACCCCAACCTTCCTTCTACCCTGTCGGGAATGCCCATGGCTCCCATGGAATGTGGGAGATTACAATCCTCCGCCAAAGATTGTGTTTCTCTGTGAGTGCACCTGTCCATGGCATCCTGGCTTGGAGTTCCGAGGCTGACCTCCAGTTTTGCTCAGCCTCATTCCAAATATGGTTAACGAAGTTAATCCGTGCCCTTGTCCACAATGCCTTTGACTTGTCCCAGTTAACTCTGGATCCAGACGCTAGGCAAAATAAATTCAGAACCCTCTTTGCTCTATCCAGATTCTGCACCAAATCGTAGAGAAAGAATGATGCATCGTCTGCAAATGCTGCATCCGTCACTGTCTTCCCATTCGGTAATTTGAAACCCTGCACACCGTGTGGGGTCGGCCAACATAAATCCCAACTCATCAAATACCACGATGAAGAGGAACGGCGCCTGTGGGCAGCCCTGACGAACCGATCTGGAAATGCCAAAACTGTCGCCAATTTCGCCATTTACAATCACCGAGGCGGAGGCATTCTTGTACAGAGCCAAAACTCCCTTGATGAATTCTGGGTGGAAGCCTTTCTTGCGCAAGACTGCCTCTAAAAAACCCCAAGATATTCTATCATACGCCTTTTCAAAGTCTAGAAGTAGAAGRACCAGGTCTTGGCCAGACTCTTCCGCGTAATGGATGGATTCCTGGGCTAAAAAGATATTATCAATGATGCAACATCCCTTGACGAATCCCGTCTGATTTGGCTGTATAATTTCCGGGAGGATCTTCTGCAGATTGCACTCTGTTTGCCAAAATCTTGGCGACCAGCTTGTAAAAGGAGGAGAGCAAGGAGATCGGTCTGAAGTTGCGGATGAGTGTGGCATCGCCTCCTTTGGGAATTAAAGCTATCAGGCTCCTGTTATGATGTTCCGACAACTCGCCCCGGATCAGCACTTCCTTTATTGCCTCTAGTAACTCCTCCTCGAGTTCCTCTGAACAGGCTTTGAAAAAGTCTGTTGGAAGACCATCCTCCTCGGTTGCTCTTCCTGTGGATGAGGACAAAATTCCTTCTCGGAGCTCCGTCATCGTGACCACCCCCTGAAGTTCTTGATTATGTAGATTCATCACATCTAACGGCACACTCTTCAGGACTGCCTCGCAGCCCAAACTTGCTCTGAATCCTGTGGGGCTGTGTACAGCTCCTTGTAGAAGGCGGTAATTGCCAAAGCCTTGTCCGCCTTGTCCGTTAATAATTTTTCGTTCACAAGGAGCTGTGGGATGTTGGTCTTCCGCTGCAAGTCTTTGAAAACCTGAAAAAACTCCTTATTGCAGCGATCCCCGTACCTCAACCACCTAGCCGAAACCGAGTAATATTGTGCGTCCAGTTTTTCTAGTGTGATGGTCTGCAGCTCCGACTTCGCCCAATTGAGCTGTTCCACAACCGTACGATTCTCTGGTAGGGCTAGCCGGGTGATCTCCGCCCTTTGTATCCTCCGGATGGCTCCCTGTTCGTCTTTAAACCTCTGGTGCCGTAGCTCCTTTTGAATTCTGTTGGCCTCCATCATAGTTTTGCCTTGAACTGCTGCAAGTTTAGCCAATCGGGAACCTTCCGCAATCACTGAATCCTCCCCTTTCTAGGCTCTGATCAGTCTGGAGCGTACTGCATCATTCCTGAGTATATCAGTTTTGAAAACTCCAGCGCGTTTGACTGATTTCCTCCTGGGTAGGAGTTTAAATTGTACTGGAGAATGACCTGAGATGACTGTATGGGGGTGCATCGTGATGTGTCCGCCCTGTGCACACAAGCCTGCTAAGATGTAGATTCTATCAATTCGAGTCCCTCGATGATCATTGCCCATACAATTGTTATCCTAGGAAAATTTTAATGCATTCATTTTCCTGATGTGATCTGATTCCCATGTATCCTCCAAGCCATAGTGGTTGAGCACTCTTAGCCACGTTGATTTCTCTCTTTTGTTGGGTGTGGTGCATTTCTGGGAGTTGCCCAATCGATCTGCTGCAGATTCCACCATATTGAAGTCCCCCGAGAGAATGTACCCATCACCCGGAATGTCTGCGTCCACAAGAGCTTGCCAGAGCCTTACCCTGTCTGAGGAGGAAGTTGGAGCGTAAATATTAATCAGGGTCAACACTGAGGCGGAATCTGTCTGTAATGATACAAACTGCACCCTGCCATCCATTACAATGCCTTGGACTGTAACCCTGCTTGCAAATTGCTTTGATAGCAATATGGCCATCCCAGCACGCCATCGGGCAACTGCTCCTATGTTTTTAATGGCGAGGTTCCAACACCTTGAGCCCCCTACAAAGGATGGGCTGTGTCCCCTCGTTGCACATCAGAGATCGGACATCCAATGCTCATGTATGAATACTATTCCGGGAGGATTCGCCATGCGCTCAAAAATCTTGCGGATGTGGACTTGTTTCTGAGATCCTTGGGTATCCTCCCCTGCACCCCTGATGTTGAGGGTGGCCATCGAGAAACTTATGTCCATTACTGTTTTGTGGGGACCCCTATCCCCTGAAGCTCCTCCTGGTTGCTGGACGTGGCCTCCAGCGAGAATTGTTGCAGACAACCTTCTTTCCTTCTTTTCTTTGTTTGTTGTCGAGGGGAGACGTGCTGACCCAGCAGCCACAGTAGCTCTGTTGCTTGAGGGAAAAAAATACCTGCCCAAGCTTGTAAGAGCACGTTGATTTTCGCCTGCCCATGCCCAGTTGACAGGTTTCGGATGTTCAGTCCATCTGCCTGCATCCAGAATTTAGCCACATTCTCCAGAACCCTTGCCTTCTAGGACACCTGTATGATTGCTAATACTGTGAGCTCTTGTTCCTCATTTTTCCCATCCCACCTCGACTGCCAGTGGATTTTATCCCAGTGTTTCAGCATAGGTGGTTTACGTAGAGTACCTGAGGCGTGCACCTGTAGTGCTGCGAGGATGGTCTCTTTTATGCCTTCTACCGTGAGGTCCTCCTTCTGAAATTCAACGCGTAGAGGTTTCTGGAGGGAGGAGATTCCGTCTTTGTCTTGCGAGACCAAAACTTCATACTCCTTCCCTTGCCCTTTGCAGATCACAGGCCAAATCGATAGGTACTGGTGCTTCGTTACTACCACCTGGGGAGGGTGAACCTTGAAGGTGGTATCCAGTACCCCCTTAGGCCACACCTTCCACCAATCTGCTTCCATGTGTGTGGACCCCCAAGTCTTCCTTTGGCTCCAGAATTTACCTTGGCAGAGATTGTCCGCTAGGAATTCCACTGGATCCAGATTTGTCTCTGGTTCAAGTTGGTTGCTGGGTGGTGGCTCAGGCCTCGTCTWCTGCTTGAGTTGCGTATGAGTTCTGGTCTGCTGGGTGACGACTATCGGCTCCTCCTGCGCAGTTACCATAACTACCTTGCATGCCGGAGGCAATCCCGAGTGTTGACCCCAGATTGGGTCGACTCCCTACATCTGCGTACTGCCTTCAGGATTCTGCTCCTCTCGCATGTTACCAACTGATTCTTGTGAGCTTCGATTCCCTGCCTTTTCCTAGCTGATTGGAGTCAAAGTCGACGTAGTCTTCTTATGGTGCAGGTCAGTTGTCCCCTATGGAGCATTTGACTGTTCCTTTGAATCTTGGGCTGTTCTGACCTCTGGAGGTCTGAGTTGGGGTCAGTTGGTGGTCGGAGCTGCCCTGGACTCTTTCTTTAGCACCTTACTGTAGGAAAGATTACCATCCCTAAGCTGTGCGGCTGTCGCACCTTCTCCTGCTACCACTGCCTTGACAACCTTTTGCAAGGTTGTTTCCGGCATAGCCWTCCCTTGTTTCTGCTGTTGAGGCAGAGTCGGGGTTTTAGGGGCTGCAGTCCCTCCTTCTGTCGCGATTGCTGGGGTCAATGGTATTGCTTCCTTGCCTTCCTTTAGCTCTCTCCATTGTGCTYTGGCTTTGCTACCTGGCCTGGATTTCTTCTTCTTAGATTCAACCAGGGTGAAGCCTTCTTCGGGATTCGGCAGTGCCTCCTTGGGTGGCGTGTTGCTTACATTCTGTTTTTTGCCTTTCTGCTGCGTCTGCACTTTCAACTTGTTCAGATGGCAATTAGCAGCAGTATGTCCAAAATTCCTACACCGTTTACACTGATTCGGAAGGCCCGAGTAACTCACCAGTTGCTCCAGGAATGAGGACTCCGAGGCATCCAAGGCATCTCTACCCAGGCCTGGAATGTGGATGCATCCCGAGAGTTTAGAAATCTCTTTAACCCTAATTGAGATGAGCGGACCCCCCGGCCATTTATACGCTAGTTCTTTACTTGGATATAACTTCACCTATCAGGCCCGCCAAGGATCGGAGCTAATCTTCTGTTAAGAAAACTGGATCCAACCCAGGAAACTGCACCCTAATAAGGTGACCCATATCAACTTCTGCAGGAGGACTCTCCGGAGAAAATCTTACTCTCCAGGGGAAGAGATTGACCGTTTTACCTTCTCCTTGCACCAATCGACGATTGATTACCTCCGCTGCTACTTCTGGCGAGTCAAACTCAATCCGGAAGAATCCCCTGGCTAAGTTCTGCACCGACTGAATCGACTGTTTGAAGTTCATAGCAATAATTTTTTGAATTGTCACGTAGACGGGAGCTTGTTCCACTGAGCGTCCTAGTACCATCCGGTGATGCAAGGGACCTCGTGAGGCTCGCAGATGTTCCAGCTGCTTCGCAGAGAGAGGGAACTGGAGCTTCCACTCCTAATCAATCACTGGGTCCGCATGCTCCGCAACCTCAACTGGCGGAATTGGTTGTATAACATCGTCTTGCTGTCTCCGTGTAATTTGGGCTCCCGGGCCATCTGTGGTGTGCCACCCGGCCCCTTCCATTGTTGGGAGATTAGCAACAGGACACTCAACAAGTTAAAACTCAAAACGAAACTCAGAAAGCATATGTCGAAGACTGCACCACTCGATCCCATTCATCAGAGATCCATGAATGAATTGCTAAGATGTTACGTTTTGGGGACCGAAYCCTTCAACAAAGGAGCAGTTCTTGCAAACAACATAAAAATACCCCAAAGACCCTCAATGAAGAATAATGAGTTCAAATTAATAAGCATAAGTATAGCACAATTGGAAATACACTCATGCTTTGAATCACAAACGTACTTCTACAACCACATACCATAAAGTACTCAGCTAATATCTTCTAAAAATCCTAAAACATGAGAACTATGTAGAAACGCACATTGGGTACATTGATAGCAGAGTAATAATGTCCGTTAACGATTACAAAGATGAGGGCTTCCCAAATACAGTTCGAGGAGATTCCACACGACTTGATGGTCCATAAATGTCATAGCGCCGGTGCTGCAAAAAAMCCACAAAACCCATAAGAGTCCGTACATTTCAGTCTGGACTAGTACATGATGGTAATGCTTGGTGGAGAGCTTTCATCAATTTCTAAAGCATGCGGCTTCAGTCTTCGTTTTTCCCTGGACCTGGTACTGAACAGGATGAGACTGTCACATCCAAATTACAAGGAAACCAAGTTCTGGTTAAGAAGGTGGASAAGCTATGTACAACGTGGCATTGCTCCCTTTGCATTGCAAGACTTGAGAGAATAGTTMATGATTAATTTGTTATGTTTGAGCTAATTACTTGGCTCACCTGTTCAATTGGCATGCGAAGCCTAATGTTATGTAATACTGAATGATCAATATCTGCAATTGCTAAGCCAGTCTGCAAATTGTCTGCAAATATAAAGGAAAGGAAAAGTCAGTCACTTCCAGAATACATGATTTTTAATCGACAATGATGACTAGAGATCAAGTACTTCAAAACCTCAGTAGCAATAGTTTTCTTTGTTATTACAAAACGGTGCATTGAATCCTTGAGTTGAGGCTTGAACATCGCCGCATTTGACTAGGAGACATAACATGGAGTACTATAGAAGGATGTGGAAAAGATAGAGCATATTGGAAGAGCTTATTCACTAGAACAGTGGTGTACCAGGTAACCGTGCAATGACTTTGCCCCATGGGTCAACTATGATTGCATCTCCATAACTTTCTCTTTTTTCATTGTGCTTGCCAGTCTGAGCTGCAGCTAAAACCTGCAGGTAACAAGTAAAACATGCAGTGGGTATAAAACCAGGTCAAGACATCCTGTCAACCGWGCAGTGATGAAATAGGCAAGTCGAAAACTTAAGGTGCACAGACTGCTATTCGTTTGCCTTTATAAAACAGAACCGAATGGAAGATAGAGGAGGAAGCGGTCATACATAGCATTGTGTCTCAACAGCGCGAGCTCGAAGAAGCAGTTCCCAATGAGCCTCTCCTGTAGTCTTTGTGAATGCTGATGGTACCAACAGAACCTAAAAATATCACAAGTCAGTTTCAATAGAGGCATGCTAGATATGGCTTATGAAGGGAAGAGTGCAAGAGTTATAAAAAGCGTTTRTAAGACAGCTTTAGAACTGACTAACCTCACAGTTCTCTGTGAATCTAAGGCGTTGATAGAGCTCTGGGAAGCGAAGATCGTAGCACACAGTCAGACCCAGACGCCCTGCTGGACTATCAGCCGCAACGACCTCTGTACCTGACAAAGTAAAGACCCTACGTTTATGTTACTGGCACAGTTCTCCATATGGAAATACCAGACCATGCAGACGACAATAYGACTCCATAACGATTATGGACAGTCTAGCACCATGAGTTTCCACCGACGTACAGACGGAATGAAGGCGCATCTGAAATTTTGCCCAAGCAACACTCAAATCAATTGAAGTTTCCACATTGTTCAGTCACCGATCATACCAGCTTCTGTAGTGTTACTCTCTTGCAATACCGGACCTCCAGGCACATCCACGTCAAATCTGGCACAAAAAGATGCATCTCTTGTCAGGTCTATACTGGAAACCATATCTTATCCAAAGCACTTGATGGGTAGTAGCCAGAAAGCCAACCATGTGGGCCACTGGGAGAATTATCAGTGCGCTCAAACAAAGCAACAGTCTGACAACCATGCGGTTGAGTATGRCATGGGATCAGAAAGATGATAAGCACAACTCAGGATCAAAATTGAGAGAACAATACATCGAMTTATGTACTTGAATTCTACACAGAATGCAGAAATCGAGTTAAAGATTTCCCCACAGTTTCATAAAATATCGAATCATTTCTAAGACAGTACGATGATATTCTAAGAAAGTTCAGAGTCGCCTTTCAGAAACAATCAATTCAATATAAATGCATTAAGTAGGGGAGAGCGTGTACAAATGGATTTTTCGGTAGGCACTGCAAATATTGCCCATATCATCAAGAAGCACATGAGTGTTGTAGTGGTGATTGTTATCTGGTCCCTTCTCTTGGAAGCCACCAAGTGCAAGCCATAACCCTGCCTCCCTGTCCCAGCATCTCTGTTAGATCACGACTGTGTTCATAAATACCATCATCATTGCATAATTAAGGTGAAAACTACTAATCTGCAGATAATCGACAATTAGAAATTTATGGCCTACTTTAACCAGAGGAGATCGTTTTCAGGAAACAAGGTGTTTCTTATAACTAGACTTAAGAAAAAGTTGCCATTGGTACAATTTACAYAAACTTCCCTAAGAGAAACAAAAGAATCCTCCTTTGCAGAAAAAAAATTGGAGATGCTTGTTAAGGTTTGAGAATTTTYCTGAGAATTTCCAAAAACAAGGAAGCTCAAGCCAACATTGAGTCCTTTTGAAACCCTAAAACAGTCACAATATCAATCTGATTACATGTCTAAGTAATTCATTYAGCAGTCAATGCTTCTCTGAGAAAATCAAATATTATATATCCCTGAACGAGACACATCAAAGGTCGCCAAGACTAGGAACATGCCTTGCGAGACTCTGGTAGCGTTTGATRATCGGTCCTGTCACAGGCTCAGCAATTTTCAAAGATTCGCCCTGCTTGGCCCCRATGAACGAGAAGCACTCCGGAAGGGACAACAACTTGACACCAGCTTCCGCTGCTTCCTGAATTACGATTGGAAAGASAGTCGTGAGAAGTTGTTTCCGAACAAAATCCAGAGTCTGCCACTGAATGGTGAGAAAGTCAACGTCAAACAGTAAGAACAAGGMTGAACTCTTCTCCTTTAATTGGAAACGAATTCCCCTGCAAGTGCCTGGAAATTCTCTCAGAATCAAGCACTCACGCTTTATCACAGCAATACAATYCCCTCCAATCGAACACTAACCAATCAAGCCTCCGCAATTTGAAAGGAACCTATTTCGAGCATTGTGAATCCTTTCTACRGCAAGCCATATCAGGAATGYAGACAGCGAATGCAGTCCACATAACTCCAAAGTCTAACCTAAGATGAACCTCACAAACTCAGAATCTCAACGATAAAAATACAAGAACGAAATAATTATAATTAAAAAGAAGTGGTCATGACACAAGAAGTGATGAAAATCTGCCAAAATAGCTCTCCCTTCCTCCTCTGACTGCTACAGCACTTCCACCTCAAGAACGACAATCCATTCGCTAATGCACTACACCGAATTCAAATCTTTCAAAAACCTACTAAATCCGTAACGTGAGAATTAACAGATTGTGCGAGATAATGAAAAACCTGGACGAGGCGAGCACAGGTGACGAAATTGGTTTCGACGTTGCCGACCGCGGTCATCTGCGCCACCGCCACCTTCACGACGCGCGAGGGTGCCGCGGCCATGGYTCCGGTGGCCATACCCAGCCTCTTCCTAACGATCCAATCACACACTAAGCGATTTTCGCATTCGACTATTAAGTGATGCCCTCACTTGGCTTGAGTACCGTATGCTAATTCGCATCTGTGCCAATTGGTAAACTCTCAGTCAATTGACTTACAGCGGATTCGAAAATAAGAGGAAGTCGGCGACTGGAGTGAGTGCATAAGTTACATCGACGCGCAGTTGAGAAGCTTCAAAACAATCAAGTATTTTACTTGTATGATGCCATGTTTGATAATGATAAGGTCTAGAGTTTAATGCTTAAAAATATGTGGGGGCCATATATATGGTATTATTCTATAGACTCTTAGGATACTATAGGTRGTCTTTAAAGTTGATAAGACAAATACCATTAGATTGGATTAGAATCTTTTATTCAATTGGTAGTTATATTATGATCTAAACCATATTATATTCAAATATGACACCATGCATGTAGTATACATGACCATTTTAAGTTTTGTAAACTTACAGCAAGTAAAATAATGATTCAAATTAAGAGTACATTCAATAAGTCATGGTCAACATGAAGACAATCTTTTGTTAGTGGTATTTATTTATCTCAATTTATGGCCCTTTTATTCCAAGTATACAAAAAAAACTTTATTGGGTTCAAAATTGGGCTCTAAAGACCTTTGAGGGTTACATTAGGAAAGTCCCCCCCATTGAAACAATACTGTTTTAATGGGTTCTCAGTCCAACTTTGAAAATGTATTGTTGTAATACATCATTAGTACTGCAACAATACTATTTCAATGGGAGGCACTGTTCTTAAAACTACATTTGTTGTAGTACTGATACTGTACTACAATAGTAAACTTTCAAAGTTGAACTGTGAGATCATTGAAACAATAGAGCATTAGTACTAATACAATGGGGGTGTTAGTTCCCGATGTAAAAGATCATTCAAATGAAAGATATTAACTATTGAAAATATATTTTTGAATTGTGTATGTTTTGCCATACTTAATTACATAATTTGCGTCCTAGGAATTAAATATATTATCATACATACTATTTTTTACATAACTTGAATGGAAATCAACCTTCAATGCACCTCTTGATTCTTTCGAGATAAAATCTTGATCTTATCATAAACTTAATATAAAGTAATTAACAAGAATTTGTTGGGATGTGCTTTAGAAATGGGTTACAATTTGGCCAAATTACTTTTCAATAAGAGATCTTCAAAAGCTTTTATTTAAAACATGAACTTGTAGAATTAAAAACAATGTAATCTATTTTGATAATTTACTAAATTTTGTAGACTTGACATTTTGCTCAAGATCACAGGCAAATCTTGACAAAAAAATTTGAAGTCATAAAGCAAACAATACATGGAGATCAAACATCAACATCAACATCACCAAAAATCCTTTGTACGTTCAACATAATCCATAACCAACATACTAGAATCTTTCAACTAGATAAAAGAATGACTTTGAAGAAAATGATTGTTATTATTATGTCGCATCAAGYACGAAAGGATTAAATTGATGTAACATACATATGAATATCAATGTATTTCTTTTAGTTTGCCTTTTATTATCATTAGTTTATAAAAATTGAATAAATTTTTTATAAAATCACATTTTCAATATTGTTTTTCTAAACAACTTTTGCAATAAAGAAATTATATGAGCAATAGATAATTACAACAACAAATCATATATGGAGCTAGTCTTTCATGTTGTATCTACACTAGAAGAAAACCTTGATGATTTCAACACAATCTATCCCACATTTGTATTTTCTATGACACAAAAAAACACAAACATGAATAGATTGTGTTGAAATCATTAAGGTTTTCTTCTAGTACTATGGGTCCAAATGAGGTGATAGGAGCCAATTGCAACATGCTTTGGAGTGCTTATTGGACTACTTTGGTTGGAAGTTGGATTTTCATTATTGTTCATTTAGTTCTTGGAATTCCTATACATTCATCTAAGACTTCATTATCTATCTATTGTCCATGAACATCATTAAAGTGGCTATTTTACATCCAATTGAGTATAATTTTCATCATTTTAATGCTTCATTAAGCTTTGGTTACTATGCTTCATTAGGAGGTTTTTTGTACTTAATTTATAATGATATCATAAACTATACAATATTCAAATATGACACTGTAACATTTATCATTAACTCCTAAAGTCCCATTGTCGTCTTGGAGGACAAAATGGATTTTGATTTGAGCAAGCTCCTACGGTCTCAATATTTGTTGTGATCTTTTGAGTTTTTTTGTGAAGACAGAGAAACACATTAGCTTTCCAAAAAATTATGATTTGTATTTCAATCGGTGCCCATGAGCAAAAGTTATGGCACTAAAATCCCAAATTTTAGTTCGATGGGTAGAGAAAAAACCTCAAAAAAACTTAAAATGAAAAATTTCAAAAATTTGTTTTATGTAGATTGTATTTTTTATTTACAAGGAAAGCTTTGATTCATTCCATTTGGATTTGTTATGCAAAAGTTATGGACAATCTTATTTTTCGGGCAATTACAGCATCTTCTTGAAGAAATAATTTGTAGGATTACTTTTTTATTTCAATTTTCACAATTTTTGAGAAAACAAGTTTCACAAGTTTAAGAATCCTTGCTAGAACAATCTCACTATTGAGAAGAGTCTCTCAATCCATCTTAGAGCTATCAATGGTTTAGTTTTTTCTTCAATCTTGAACCTACTTCTATTTAACAATTTTTGAATGAGTGAAAACTAAGTGTGAGTTTTTTGGATTTGTTTTTTTGGATTCTCACCTCAATTCTTCATCATATAAAATTCAAAATTCAAAATGAGTAGAGCAAAAATTTTAAGTTAAGAAGGCTCAAAGCCAAACTATGTAATTGAGCAAGGTGCCAAAAAATTTGTTTCTTTCACTTTAAATGCAAATATCTTGCAAACTAAACAATCAAACTTTTGAAATTTCTTCCACACATTCTTACACTGGTCTAGTACAAGATCCTACAATTATATGTGCAAAAAAGACATTGCTTATTTGTTTTGCTCTTTGCTTTACAAATGATAGTTTTGAGTGGTTTTTGAAGGAAATAAGGCCTTGGGACTGTAGGGATTAATGGCGCATGTGATTTTTGGACAAATCCAAAAAAATTGAGCTACACAATCAATAACGGTCCTCCAAAAATATAGGTTAGGTTGAAGTTGGCTCCTATTACCTCATTTGGACCTCTATATAAAATCACATCAAATCAAACTCTTACCAATTTTATATAGAAAATATTTTATTAATTTCAAATTCACATCTTTACCCTTATAGATCTTCAAAGTCCAATTAAGTTAATATAAATAGCAATTACAATAAACGGAAAACGAAGTAAGGTTAAAATTGTTGTCATTCAAGATGTTAGACTATTTTATGCGGAGATTCATTTNCTATAGACTCTTAGGATACTATAGGTGGTCTTTAAAGTTGATAAGACAAATACCATAGGATTGGATTAGAATCTTTTATACAATTGGTAGTCATATTATGATCTAAACCATATTATATTCAAATATGACACCATGCATGTAGTATACATGACCATTTTAAATTTTGTAAACTTACAGGAAGTGCAGTAATGAATCAAATTAAAAATACATTCAATGTGTCATTGGATCATGGTCAACATGAAGACAATCTTTTGTTAGTGGTATTTATTTATCTCAATTTATGGCCCTTTTATTCCAAATATACAAAAAAAAACTATGTTGGGTCTAAAATTGGGCTCTAAAGACCTTTGAAGGTTACATCAGGAAAGTCCCCCCCATTGAAACAATACTGTTTTAATGGGTTCACAATCCAACTTTGAAAATGTATTATTGTAGTATATCATCAGTACTGCAACAATATTATTTCAATGGCAGGCATTGTTCCACTGAAACTACATTTGTTATAGTACTCATGCTGTACTATAATAGTAAACTTTCAAAGTTGGACTGTGAGACCATTGAAACAATAGAGCATCAGTACTAATACAATGGGGGTGTTAGTTCCCGATGTAAAAGATCATCCAAATGAAAGATATTAACTATTGAAAATATGTTTTTGAATTGTGTATGTTTTTCCATATTTAAATACATAATTTGCGTCCTAAGAATCAAATATATTACCGTAAATACTAATTTTTACATAACTTGAATGAAAATCAACCTTCAATGCAGCTCTTGATTTTACCCAGATAAAATCTTGGTCTTATCCTAAACTTAATATAAAGTAATTAACAAGAATTTGTTGGGATGTGCTTTAGAAATGGGTCACAATTTGGCTAAATTACCTTCCAATAAGAGATCTTCAAAAGCTTTTATTTAAAACATGAACTTGTAGAATTAAAAACAATGTAATCTATTTCGATAATATTTACTAAATTTTGTAGACCTGACATTTTGTTCAAGATCACAGGCAAATCTTGACAAGAAATTTTGAAGTCATAAAGCATACAGTACATGGAGATCAAACATCAACATCAACATCACC